>JAABOM020000096.1:5824436-5855777 GCA_011800125.2 Solanum clarkiae
CAATGACGTACACACACATAGGTGAGAGGATCCAAACGAAATTAATGTTGAACCTAAAAAGCAAACATAGCATACACAAATTCAAAATTAGTTCCTGATCAATGATAAAGAGAAAATGTAAAATTGTGCATCCTATTCATGTCAGATATCAGCAATAATCATCAGTTCTCAGTGCAAATTTTTCTCACAACTCTTAACATAAATATCAAAACTGATGCACAGAGAGCAACTGTGGATTAGTAAGTTTCATGTATAACAAAGCAAATGACAGTTAGAGACTTACATTTGCAACTTAAATAGAGCTTTGCATTTATTTCACAAATGCATTTACTAATAAACAAATAAAAAATTATAATCTCTGAAGACTTAGTTCGTTTTTGGTTCATATGATGGTTACTATACAAAAATGGCTTCGATACAACAGGGCAAAATCACTCATAAGGAGGCAGACTAACCTTAAATATAAGGAACTAACACTAATAAAGCAAATTAACATATGTCTTGAACATTAGATAGCCCTATGCTTTACATATTAACAACAAACAGGGATTTCGTTAAGAAGAATAAGGAAATCTCAAACCATCAATAACTGAATCATAGGAACTAGTCAGCTAGTGAATTGCAAACTACACCATTTTGTATCCTAAAATCTAACAGTCTTCGTCCTTTTTGAATGCTGGAAACAGTAAGCTTTCAACACACCGACATTTTACGCATATTAAAGTAGAACGAGGTGTCATTCGTCATAACTTAGAGCAGTATAATAATGTTCAAACATCAGTAGTAAATCCATGACGTGAAGGAGTAAAAGAGACAGATAGCTAGAGCTAACACGACAGAGATACAAAATAAAGATAAGAATGAACTTAACCAGGAAATCTTGGATCATACGCCATCTCAGAATACCTCAAATAACCAGTTGTAAATCACAGAAAAAATCTTATCAGAAAAGAAATGAAGACAACATAAGCTCGCGGATTTGAAGTCATCTCAACAGCAAACCTTAAGCTCGTATCAGAAACTTAACTCTTAAATCTTGAAACAGTAGAATGAACTATCTTAAAACACTATAAACCAAGACTTTGAGACCAACTTAGATATTGAATCAGGATCCGATCCAGAGATCGATTAACAACAACAACCATAGTATTAACAAGCCAATGTCATAGCAATTCCAGTCACAACCATAATAAACACAAACAAAAGAGTTTAATGTAACACTAGAATTTATCTCATAATCAAACACACAGAACAGAGAAGAGCAGATTAGAGTATTACCTTTCTGGGAGCAGCGAACTGAGGACGGCGAGCTTGACGGAATACGAGCTCACACAACCACGATGTGAGTTTGACACACTGATTTGAATCAGAAATCAAACGCGCTGGTTTCTAAATTGACAAGCAAGATTTTGACTAAAGCTTTATGAAATTTACAAATAAACGAGGATTGAAGTTAACTCGAATTTCTCAGAGGATTTCGATTGATGACTGCCGCAAAATTTGAGGTTTCTTAGATGATTGCCTCGTTTTTTCTTTTGCTCTCGACGACTGCTTTTTATGGAGAAGAAAAGAGAATATTTGTAGGGGACGATTAGGGTTCGAAATGGGGAAATTGAATTTAAAATTTGAAAATCGGTAGGGCCGATTCCTCAATCTCGAGGGAGTGTGCTAGAGCAGAGAGGGTGACCGTTGGGGATTGTTAGGGAGGGTGTCGGATGTTGCGACGCCTGGTTTTTCCTCATCGTTGGGGGAGAAGGGAAAAGGGGAAAGGGGAAAGGGGAAAGTCACGCGTGAAAGAAGAAGGAGAAGGATAGAAAAAGAAATTGGGGGCGCGTGGCCCCCACGCCTGTGTTAATTTATTTATTTTTTTGAAAATAATAATCGTTTTCAAATCATAAAACAAAATAAAAGCTCGATGACTAATTTGACACCGTGGAGGGTAAAAATTGAGTGTCAACAAGTACCATATTTTTATTAGAGAGAGATATAAAGTAAAGGTGACAAAAACATATTTTGGCATTTTTTCTGTTTATTTTTATTTATTATTGTTTGACTTAACACACCTAATAAGCAAAATTACTTGTTAATATATGTATTTTACTATACTATTCTAATTAATTAATATTTAGTCTTATATTTTAAAAAATGATTTAAGAATCATAGTATGGTAGAATATAGAAAAAAAATTATTTCTTTTAATATGTCAAAAATTGAAAAGTGGAGGAAGTATCTTTTATTGAATCAAGCTTGGGAAGGCTTCTAGAAAGGGTTGAAGTAAATAGATTTTATTTTGTGATAGAAGTAAATAGATTGATTAATGTTGAGCACGTTTAGATGATGCATGGATTAACAAAGGTGGTTGGGAAGAGAGATAACTTAGAGATGAGAGGAGCAAGTGTCTCACATTTTGACAACAATATCTATTTTTTAAGTAACCACGGAATCTTTTAACTATTTTCTCATTTCCTACCACAAAATTTTAATTCCCGTCCATCTCTTTTTTTATTTTATTTTTCAAAAAGTCAATATTTATTTCCTCTAAATATTCATTTCAATATCCTAGATTCATATAGAAAAATTACACACTATTTTTCAATATTTCGTTGTTCTTTTCAATGGAAAATTACAAGGCCTCAACACGAATTTAGCCTAATTCAGAAGATTTTATTTAAATTGTATGCTTTGTGTTAGTAAATTCATTAAATGTATATCAATATTTTATTTAAATTTCATTTATTATTATTTAAAAGTATTATTATAAAATTAAAAAACTCGTACATTCACCTCTGAGTAACCAGGGTCAAGAACTTAAGAATAGCTGGCCTCTCAAAAAAATTAAAAGGATGTGATGAGAAATTTTTCTCTGAACAAATTCTATTTATCATCAAAATAAATGTGAAATGCTGTATTTGTGGAGGGTAATTTTTCTAAATTTAATGTTGATGATGTTGATTAACCAGCGTAATTTAGTTGGAGGCTTAGAAAAAAGTGACTTTGCTTGCCCTTCCATTCAATAATCTTTATGAATTGTAGCGCCACCACTTGCCACCTTTCATTTCATTATCAAAGTTGATTATTTTAGTACCACCTTCTTATAAATCAAATCAAGTATTTTTTTATATGAATAGTCAAAATCTGAATCTTTTAGTGGTACGATATTCATATATTTCTTCCAATCAACATTATCATTTTCTTTAAATATAATTATATATTTGGTAGGTAGATCTATCCATTCTATTATGATTATCATTAATTATGAAGCATAGAACTTTCTCGGTTAATTAATGTACATATTGTATGGAACTCTTTGGTATGACAGGACCAATTAATGATCAAGAGCATGGTACAAGAAAATAAAATATAACAAATTTAGTAGGACTACTTAAGTACATGGAAATGATTATTACCACCTCATATGGTGGTCCACCATACGATCGAGAATAATATTGATCACCTACTAAGAAGAGCGAATGCACCTAACAACTTATTTGGATGGTAGTTTTCCGTGGTATGGTATTGTATGGTGTCACGTCCTGATGGAGTACTCTAAATGTGACCGATACTCAGTGGTCTCCAAAAGAATCATTTGATTTCATCACTCATTCATTCACTAGTGGAAGACTTAAATGAAAGCATGAAAGTACATATGTGAGCTCTTAACATCAACATTAATAGAAAAGATCACTATCAGAATTTATTTGTCACGATCCAAACTTAGGGCATAGACGTGACACAACAAATGAAGAACTCGAAGGAACTTCAGACAAGCCTCTGCAGCATGCATAACATATCCTTGGTTGCTGAAAAACAATTAACGAAAATAACACATAATTTCTAGGGGAAACTGGACTTTGAACTCACGCTATGGGGATGTTGTAGGGAAGAGGATTAGCATGGATCACATAGCAAATAAAGTCTAAGAGGCGGGTAAGTATGACTCACCCTATGGGGGCAATTAGGGACTTAGGACTTTCCATCTTATCCACACAACAAGTATTCAACACATAAGAGGGGATAAGGGACTATGAGAGTCTTTCATAATACATAGTATAATAAGAGTCGATCTCATAACATACATATCGAAATATCCAACACCTCTAATACGAATGGAACGGAGGCAAAGACATCTCCCGAGTTCATCCTCAAAAGATAGTATCTATAAATATACAAGTCTAAATAAAGAATGAAAGTAATGGCTATTGTTCTCAAAATGGAGGACTCACCAAAAGTGATCTTCAACTGAATCGTCTATCCATGTGGAGGAGGAGGATGATAGGAGCTCCGATCCTTATATGGTTAGATCGTATAGACAAAAGTATGCATTTGTACTTGAAATGTACTAAATATGCGAGCTACAATGCAACAAAAAACGTAAGCCATAATTAAGCAATATGCATAATCATAATTAATGGGTATAAACTTAATATGTCATGTATGCTCAATGCGTTAGTCAAATATGCATGAGGAGTCATCAAATCACATAACATATCATACATAGATGGAAAGGGACTATAACCGATATGTACAACCAAGCGAGCTACTACTTGGAATTTCGATGTTTATTTCGCACTAGACTAGGAATGGTCTACTTTGCTAAGGTAAACTAAACACTCACCTTACAGGAACTTCCTCATTTCGAAAAGTGCATCATAAACACTATACGGGAACACCATTTTTTTCGATCAACTTATGATAACAACATGGGAACACCATCCTTTTCAGTATTTGATTGACATGTGTCGTACGAGAACACTACATTTTTTGGTCAACCATGTAACATAGGCTATATGGATCCATTAGCTAATTCACAAGCCTATGGTGACAACATAGTTAAGGGACCATGGTCATCTATTAAGGTTCTCTCAGTGCTAGGTCACAATCCTAAGGAATATTTAAATCATACTTATAGCCATAATATGAAAGCATCATAATATCATAATATTTTCATAGAGTATCTTATCAAAATCAAAGCTTCAAAATCTCAAAGATAGAGCTTCATAACTTTCACAACTTTCACAATAATCTCATATCTTATAGCATGTATAATAGTCTCTTTCAAAATTCATATCATTCATAGTTTGTATAATCTTGACATAAGGCCCTCAACATCATAGAAGCTTGGCATACATCTTCAATCAAATCATGGTGGATGCATGTAAATAGGTTTAAAACTATGCAATTCAAAAGTAAATGACTTAAGAAGAGTAAAATGGAACCATTTGAATATTATTCAAAATAACCCACCAAAAACATCCATAAATATGCATAATGTAGATGAGGAGGAAGAATGGTTGAAGTTATGGAGGAAAGGTTTTCACAATCAAACCCACACACCTTGTGTGACTTTATGGGAGGAAATCTAATTTGAAAATGGAGGAACCAAAATCCTAGCTTGCACCTCACACTTGAATGCCTTAAATGAGCTTGAGAGTGTTTGGGATAATTTTAGACTTAGGATATTTTTAGAATGGGATGGGATGGAATTGTTTGTCAAAAGTAAATGACTTAAGAAGAGTAAAATGGAACCATTTGAATATTATTCAAAATAACCCACCAAAAGCATAACAAGACTTAGCTAGGGTATCATCAAAACCTAATAAAAATTCATCAATTTCACATGAATTTTCAATACATAATCATGTACAAAGGTAAAACATCATAAATCTCTTCATAATATTATCATATAAAAGAGTTCATAAAAACATCCATAAATATGCATAATGTAGATGAGGAGGAAGAATGGTTGAAGTTATGGAGGAAAGGTTTTCACAATCAAACCCACACACCTTGTGTGACTTTATGGGAGGAAATCTAATTTGAAAATGGAGGAACCAAAATCCTAGCTTGCACCTCACACTTGAATGCCTTAAATGAGCTTGAGAGTGTTTGGGATAATTTTAGACTTAGGATATTTTTAGAATGGGATGGGATGGAATTGTTTAGGGTTGTATCAGGCTAGAAGGAACTCATTTGAGGCTTAGACGATGTGGTATAAGTTTAGAAAATTAGGAAAGGTCAAATTTTTCCTTTTTAAAAGTTTGCCGGACAGGACCACGAGACTCCGATTACGAGTCATGGTCCAGTCTACAGACCATAACAAAGGGGGTCTCGTCTGATAAGATTTTGGACCCTCAGAAACTTTCCTTGAATCTCATTCCATTGCCGGACATACGGCTCACAAGTCAATCCACAGGTCATTTTATGTCTCGTATACTCAACTTCAGAAATCAATATTTTCACCAAGTCTAGCAAATATTCTACGAGCATAAGTTATGGCTCATAGAGCCACTTACATATCGTAGGCCATTCTGTAAACCTCTAGTACTTGAAAAATTTTCAGATATCATTTCTTAGGCACTTTTACATCCTCCAATATGTGGGGCCTTACATTATCTCAATCTAAGGTCCAATCACAATCCCATAAAAAGGAAAATAGTTTCAAGGAAAACAAACTCCAAATATATCATCTACGTATGTCCATGAAGCCTTTAACACTATCAAGATGGTACCAATGACATGCCCATGGATACCTCTTAAGAAATAAAGTACTCAACTCAAAGAAAATAAAATAAACCAAATGGTTCCTCCAAATGCAAGGAGGTCTCACTAAAACTCTGGGTGCTCAAGATCTTCAACGAGACGCCTATTAAGGATTTCTAATACCTATATTTATATCATGAAAAGATGCAGTGCCAAATGACATTAGTACGTGAAATGTATGATATGTAAAATAGCTGAAAAGTAAGGACATACATCAAGATACTCAACTCAGAATTCAACTCAACATCAATATGATATACAACATGGAAAATAAAAATACTTTTAAAAAGTATGAATAGGCAAAATCATGAAAATAAATAGTATTTTTACTCATTATGAGGTTTCTTTAACCTACAATCATCACTTATGTACTACTAATGATACAATGAAACAATGTTATTGCCATATCCATCCAATACCTTGCCAGGATAAAGGACATCATGGCCTCTATTCTACATTGGCTATGTAGATATGAGGTTTAAGTTAATTTTACTCTTATCAACTCGGTGTTAATACTACTTTCAAAACATGTGTGCATATCATTATCTCATCTAGTCTCATTAGACTTTAATTTTTAATACTACTTTCAGAACATGTGCGCATATCATTATCTCATCTAGTCTCATTAGACTTTAATTTTTAAAATATCAAACTCCTCTTAAAACAACATCATCATCGCCATCTTCATCAATTATTATACTTTAAAAGTATTATTTACATCATCATCAAAACATCCTACTCAATACATTATTTGACTCAATGTTCAATTTCATCAAAACTTATTGAAAATTAATGGTCATGCTCTTTGAAAACTCAATAAAATATGCTTTAAAAGTCATTCAATATCATCACAACTCTTTCTCAAGATACAATCTTTTGACTCAATAATACACACACACATACACAATGTTATCTCAAATCAGTTTTTTCATCAAATGCATAGAAAATTATCATCTTTACTCAAAATATGTATAATTTTAATTTAAAATAATACTCTGTCAAATGCATAAAAATTATGAATCTCAACATCACTTAACACATGAGAAAGCCATGATCATCAACTAATTAGGGTTCATGAGAAAATAGACACGAATAATAATTTTAACAATATGGAAGATAAAAATAATAATAATCTCAACACATATTTAGATAGAACTCAATAGAAGAAAAATTAATTTGATCAAAATCAAAACCAAATTTTTACTCAATGCAATACTCATTTAGAATGTAGATGTAGGATGCATGGAAGAACTGAATACAACACTATCATAGTCGTACATATATGAAATCCATAGATTGTAGTCAAAACTCGAAGAATGTAGATTGAACATTTGAACCCTATCCCTTTTTCTCCTCAAGTTCTTGCTTTCAACTAATCCAAGTAATAATGAGGGAAAAAAGTCATGGGGTATTGATAAGGGGCTTAATGTAACCCAAAATATTAGCGTTTTGACTAGAAAAGGGCAGGAAAAGACAAAACAACCTCTCATTAAAACTGTCAGACTGAATCACAAAATTTCATCTACAGGTCATGGTTTAATTTATAGACCGTAGAAGGCCTCTCGTAGATTGAGGTGCTCAAAAGTTTGAGCTACTCAAATTTAAGCCTTGGGGTCTATGGTTCAAGTCTATGAGTCATAGACCAAATAATAGGTTGCAGACCCTGCTTGTAGATCCATCCCATACTTAAAAAAAACTTCAAAGTTGAGAATTCATGGACCTACCTATGAATTTTCAATGTAATTATGGGTCGTAAGATCTCTTTTGTAAAACCTTATGCGCATTCCAATAATTATTAGTATGTGACACTGAATTCCATGATTAGTCTTTTGACTCGTAGAAGGGATTATGAGTCATAGACACAACTCATAAGGCCAAATCTAAAATATCAGATTTTCAACAAGTGTTGAGGGGATCTAAGAACCTCCTATTGTCTGTACAATCATGTATGGACCATAGATGCACTTTGTAGATGTTCAGTTGGTGCAGAACCAAATTAGATTCTAGAACTTTTTGGGATCATCTAAGTTAGAATAGTTTAAGGATAGTTACAATATTTCTCCCTTGAAATCATTCATCCTTGAATAAGGATGAAACTAAAAGACATTAGGCACAATACCATTGGGATATTTGCTACTCAGAAACTCAAATATTCAAATACTCAAATATTAAATACTTAAATAATCAATAGCTCAAACTCAAAAATATATATCTACTCAAAGGTAGGAATAAGGAATGTTACCTTAAATATCATAATCTTCATTTGGAGGAACAAATAGATAAGAGTATTTAGCCTTCATATCCTCTTCACCTTCCCATGTAGCATCTTCTACAAATTAACTTCTCGACAATACTTTGACTAATACAACCTCTTTAGTTCTAAGCTTGCGAATCTAGCGAGCAAGAATTTAGATAGGGATCTCCTCATAAGACAAACTATATTTTACTTCAACAGTCTCGATAGGGACAACCAACGAATGATCTCCCAAATATTTTTTAACCTTAAAATATGAAATACAGAATGAATGGTCGCTAAATTTGGTGGTAGCTCTAACTCATAAGCCATATTGTCCACTCTTTTAACAATCTAGTAGGGACAATATATCGAATACTCAACTTTCCTTCTTCCCAAATCTCATTATCCCCTTTATGACTGAAACCTTAAAATATGACTCAATAATTCACCTCAAACTCGAAATCTCTCTTCTTAAAATTACCGTAGGATTTTCTGGTGATTCTAAGCAATCCTCAGCCTCTCTTGGATGATTTTCACCTTCTTCATTGCTAGGTGAACTAAGTCTGATGCAATCAATTCAGATTTTCTAACTTTGAACAAACTAATTGGTGATCTACATCTCCTCTCATAAAAGGGCCTCATAAGGGGTCATCCATATATTCAAGTGAAAACTATTGCTCTAAATAAACTCAATAAGAGGAAAATAGTCATTCCAATTACCTTTGAAGTCTATGACACAGACCATTAACATGTCCTCCAAAGTCAAAATAGTACGTTCTACCTGGTCATCTGTCTAAGAATGAAATACACTACTAACGTTCACCTTTAAACTTAGACCTTTTGAAAAAGACTTTCAAAATTGAGTAATGAATTGGGCTTTTCTATTTAAGATGACAAATAAAGGAATTACATGAAGCCTGACAATCTCTCGAATATATAATGGAGCATAATCCTTTATGGTGTCCATAGTCTTAATTGGCAAGAAGTGGGATGATTTAGTTATTTTTTTAACAATTACTTAAATCAAATCGTGCAATTTATGAGACTTCAATAAATTTGTGATAAGGTCCATGTTAATCATCTCCCACTTCTACACTAGGATATCTATGTTCTTGTAATACCATGCACATTAAAAGGCCAAATTATGAAAAATTAATGTAGGACTGATTGCTGGTGAAGTTGTAGAGCCCTATCTATGGCCCGTGGTTGGGTTTTTGAGTCGTAGATAGGTCTCGTGGATAAGACAGTGACTTGGTGAAATTTTGGAAGTTGGGCATTGTAGGTATAAAGGGCCCTTACAGACCATATATGGTTTTACCAGTTGTGAAATGGAGTCATTGTTGAGAATGAGAGAATGATATAATTAAGTTCAATAGGAAAAGACCATGTACGGGTCATGATTTAGTTGATGGACATAATCAGTTTCATAGTTTGGAATTCTAAGATGTAAAATTTTTCAAGTATTAGGTGAACCTACGATGGGTATCTACAACCCACAAATGAAACTACGGGCCATAAATGAGAGTTCATAAATTGAGGTTCAGATTCTAAGTTTTTGAAGTTTTGGGGTGTAATCAGAATGAAATCTCTATCCGTAAGTCGTAGATGGGAATACAATACGAGGATCAATGTCATAGTGTTCCCTGATAATTTTTAATGAAGGTTATTTTAGACTTTTTTCTGTACTCTATATTCTAAAACTGTGTCTTTTTTGTTCTTAAAAGTACCTAATATCAACCTAAAACTACCCCAATCCTTTTTATTCTAATCATTCTCCTAAAATCCTAAGTCACAAACTCCCCTTAGTTCTCTAAGGGTTTTCATTAGAGTCAAAATCTACAAGGTTTCCTATTCCAAGATCAAGTTTCTTCCATATATTTTGGTCAAGGTATGTGATTTTCATTCATGGATTCCTTCCACCCATGAAGCCCAAGTAATTTCACCTATTATCTTAGTTTTAAATTATGCAAATCTTATGAGTTTTATGATATCACCTTAAATGTATGTATTATGATTTTTATATTGCCTTGTGATGTGCCTTTACGATGAATTGATGTTTTACTATGAAAAGTTGATATTTCGTATGATGATTTATGATAAGCTACCTAGGATCTTAAAAGTTCATGGTGGATTGATTAATAAACTATATTAATCAATGAATTTCATGATAAATTTCATGATAATTAAGTAGAATCCTCTTGCATTACATATTTTAAAGTCTGAATGCTTGAACCCACCTAGATTACTCTATGTGCTAAATGAATTATGTTTTGAATGATATAGATTTCAGCCAAACATTTATAAAATCATGAATTTGATTATGGAGTCTCTTTTTATGATTAAGTAAATATTGGTCAAAGATTTTCTTACCTAAATGATGGATTGCTCATGTAATAAAGACAATTCTCACATCCTGAATCCTTAAGGTTCATGAGTTACTCTGTGAATTTTATTAATACTAATAAGCTTAAAGTTTATGAATGATTTCTTAAATGTATTACTATTTTCTGGGACTTGACTTAGCACTGAATCAGGCTTTGTATGGGAACTTGACCAAAAGGGTCCCAAATAGAAGCTCCTAGTCTCATAATTATATTGTCACCATAGGTTACCTTTTTAGGCTAGGCTAGTAGGTCCATATAGGGCCTAAAGTTAAAGTTTAAGACTAATTTGATGGAGTTATACCTAACAAGTAGTTTTCCCTTCCAAAGTAGGGAGTTATGTTGAATTTCATGTCATATCGTGCATGCTCATAGTGTTGGTTATGATCCTTTTCCACATAGGTATGATTTCTTATGATATTTATGATGCTTCAATCATATTTTGAATGCATTGATCATTCATCTCTACATGTGATCTTACTCTTTCATATGAGATGCATATTGCTTATTATGATGTTTATGGCTTTTGTCCATTGTATTGCATTCCATATACTTAGTACATTTCAATTACTAATACATACTCCATGCCTACATTATCTAAAAATGTAGAGACAAGTGACACTCCTCCTCACATATGTGGTTGATTGAGTTGTGATTGAAGACCACTAGTGAGTCCTGATGCTTTGAGGACCATCCTATTTCCATTTTTTAGCTTGTTATATTTCGACTATGAGACATTTCTAATATTTCATTTGAGGATGAGCTTTCGACATGTCTTAGCCCTCGTTTAATTTATTATTTGGAGATACTATTGGACAAGAAGTTTAGTAAAATATTGTCTTGGTGTCCTTACTCTTTTGTATGTTAAACCCCTTAGTCCCATGTCCTTTGGTTTCTACTTATATATTTTATGTTCATTACTCATAAAATGCTTGATTGAATACTAAGCGGCTTGGGTGAGGATCTTTTAGCATTCTCATTCACCGTGTTATGCCATGGCCTAGCCAAGGTCATGAAAAACTTGGTATTAGAGTCGGACGTACCACACCAAGTAAAGTTTTATAATTTGTGTGAAAAGTACCACTTCTATGAACATGAGCCTACAAGGAATTTTTAGGAACTTTTTTTTTTCATGATTATCTAATGCCTTAGAGTTTTCATAAGACTTTTTCTATCTAATAAATTGTTGATTTGCACTACAATACCTCTAAGAAGATCCCCCGCACTAAGAGAGATTGATCCAAATAATGGCCAAGCTCTTCCCATCCCTTAATATCAAAATGAGGAGATAGTCATGCATCCAAAGTTTCGAAATGTTATCATAATGTTCGCTCAAGCTGTGAACAACCGTGTTTCTCCTCCTCAAGTGCCTACTCTAGCTACTAGAATCTGAGAATTCATATGGATTAATCCACCTAAATTCCACGGCTATAAAGTTGAAGAAGACCCTTAAAAGTTTATTTATGAAGCCCACAAGATAGAGGCAATTATGGGGACATCTTCAATTGAGAAGAGCGAGCTTGTTATAAGCAAATTTTTATACGACATCATCGGAGCTTGAGAATTCATTTTGGACAAATTTTGGACCAAGTGTCATCCCAAGGAGGAAGACATGAGCTGTGTGCCTTGGCATTGGCCGTGTGACCTCCAGTGACACAACACTTGGCCTTGATTTTAAGTTTTTGAAATTCTTTTTGGCACTAAGGCAAGGGGTAGGACCTGGCTCATGGGATCTGTGGCCAGTTGTGTGGCCTCAAGTTTAGGAGAAAAATCTAAGTGTTGCTTACTCTTGGTGTGGGCATTATTTTTGACTAAGGTTGGTGCCATGGTCCTTCACATGAATCGTAGGAAGGCTCAAGGGTTGTATAACCAACCATATGGCTCACTTTTGGTTCAAAAATATTCTAAGTATGGGATATTTAAGATCAAGATAAGTTCACTCCCAATCCTTCAATTCAATCTTACTTATCTTGTTTAAGGCCATCATTGGTCTCCTACATCATGTCAAGTTCAAAGGAATTTCATTGGCTAAGTTTTTTCGTAAGTATCGATAGAAAGATCAACTTTAAATGGGCATATCTCTTAGCACAGAATGAACTGGGTGTCCCACAACCTATCAAATTAATGCTCTTTGAATTAGCTTTCCAACACACTTAGTCTTACCTAATTCCGAGCTTGGAGAAAAAAGTTATTACCTTTTTCATAAAATCTGTCTGGGGTAGACGGGAGGCTTCACGACTCCTGAAGGGTCTCACGATCCGTGAAGCTGCCGTGGGAAGTTCCGAAAAATTTAGGGGGGCATCTTTATTGTGGTTTTTTTTTTTGATATTTTGACCCATACACAAGGCTATTTAAGACCTTTAAAACCCCTTTATATTCCTAAACCTCTCCTACACTAATTCTAAACCCTCATTCAAGACTAACCTTAGTTTTAAAAAAAATCAGATTATCTCAAGTCTCTCTTAAGAACTCTAATGAGGATTTTAGCTTGGGAATCAAGGGAAGACTCATTCTTCTTCAAATTTCTTCTTGGAATTCCTTCATTAGCTAAGGTATGTAGGTTGATCCTTGACTTCCTTTCAATCAAGGAGACCCAAAAATATTTTCAAGAAACCTACATGAATTTCGCTTACTTTAATTTGGGGTTTTGAATATTATGATCCGTAAAATTCTATTAATGCTTGGATTATGTTTATCTATTGATTCTACGATGATTTAAGCTTTGAATTATTGAATTTAATCATTTTTATGAATTTATGATTATGCACGATTCCTTTAAGGCTTTGATCTAAGCATGGATGATTATATTATGATTTTAGATGATTTAATTATATTTTCGCTTCAGTTTCACATTATGTTATTGATTTTAGATTTAATCCTAATTACCCATGCCTTCCTTATATCAGTCATAGCATTTACATACATGGCATTGGACTATTTTGAGAAATTATGTTATGGGTTAAACCCAATCAGGTTTTATGATATGATTTTGATATGATATTGATTGTGACAAGAATGTGATCACATATATGTCTATTGATTATGACTCTTTGAGCATTTTGGGTGCTTGCACCATTTTGTATCTAAATGGGCTATTCCTATGCATGAATATTATGACTATGAACTATGATTTTTTTCATTTGAGCCTAAGTATGAATTAGTATGAATGTTATTTGGCTTTAACGATTAAGAATGCATTGAAATGATCTTGGAAATGAATATTATCTTTTGAAGCATATATATATATACGTATATGTATTCCTGTGGGATGACGACTTAGCACCAATGGGATGAGGGTTCTCTCTCTTTCCTCGAACTATGTGCCTAGCATAGGTTTCCTTATCGAAATGGAAGTTGTCCCATAAGGAAATATGCTTCTGAAAATTGGAGTTTTCCTGTAAGGAGATGACATGATACGATATGACTTGATATACTATATGTGAAAATCCTACCCAAAGTGGAGTTGTCCCGTAAGAAAGGTTGCTTCATACGAAATGAAAGTTGTCTCGTAAGGTGAAGTATGGTTTACTTTCGGCAAGTAGACCACCTCTTTACCGATGAGGGGATTTCACCGGTATTCCAAGTAATAGCTCGCTTGGTCTAACTCATGTCGGTTAAGGTCATATCCTCACCATATATATGAGCATCATTTGTATTTCATGCATCATGAATTTCATAGCATCTTGTTATACTGTATTCTTTTTTATAAATATATCTTTTCCTATAATATGTGCCCTTGTCATCTAACATTCTACGTAGGTTTTGGTAAGTTACACGCATTGCACTTCGCATACTTAGTGTATTCAAATATACTAATGCATACTTTTGTCTGCATGATCTCAGTATGTAGGGACCAGAGATTACTATCATCTACGGTTTGACGCTAGATTGGAATTGAGACATTTGTTATGGTGAGTCCTATCTTCCAAGGACAAACCACCATTCATCTACCTATATTGCTTCCATTTGTATTATCTATTTTGAGGGTGAGCCTCAGACATGTCTTGGCCCCTGTTCTATCTTATGACTAGAGGCATTGTTGAACATTTTGTAGATTCTCATTAGATCTGTCTGCTAGGTGTTGTATTGGAATCTTATGATCATGGTTATCTTTTGGTTATGGCCATTATGGATTGATTACAGGAATTACAATATGTATGTTTGTTTGATGTGGAAATGTGGAAGATCCTAAATCCCGAATTGCCCCATAGTGTGAGTCATACTTACCCTCCCCTTAGTCTTTATGTGCTACATTAAGTGAATCCATGCTAATCCCTTTCCTTGTTATATCCCCATAGCATGAGTCTTACTTTCTCGTCCCTTAGAACTATGTGTTTATTATTTATGTATGTTTCCGAACCGATGATGTAAATACGGATACTTTGAGGCTTGTTTGGGGACCTTCTAGTTCCCATTCTCCTTGTCATTCCTAGACCCTAGGTCTGGGTCGTGACACTTGCGTCCTATCAACTTAAGGGTGTGGCCAAGGAATGATAATACCAATGGGTGAAGAAAAGAGGTAAATATATGGGTCCTATTGAGTGGAAGCAATTCAAGAGTGTTTTCCAGGTTGGTTCTTTCCAGTGGAGCTAAAGAAGGCCAATATTTAGGAGTTCATCAACCTTTACCAAGGGAACGTGAGTGTGAGGAGTATACCTTAAAATTTACCAAGTTGTCTAGACATAAAACTTTTATTATTGCCGATCTAAGGGCAAGAATAAGCAAATTTATCTTTGTTATCTCAAGCTTGGTGTCCACAGAGTGCAAGATAGCTATGCTAGTCTAGGAGATGGAGATCTCTAGACTTATATCCTATGCAGAGCAAATCAAGGATGAAAAGATGAGGGAGAGGTCTAGGAAGTTCAAGAAGGCCCAAGTTAATGGTGGTGACTCTTCCAACCAAAGGTCCAGAGGTGGTAGTAGTGGAAGGGCCCAAGGTGGGCCAAGGTATGTCAATCAAGTACAACCAACACTCCTCCTTGAAGATTCAATAGAGATAAGGGTAATAATCCTAAGGTTTGAGGAAGTGGTTCAGGTGCTCTAACTTGCCTTGCTTGCAAGAAGTATGGGGAATATTTGGCCTACTCTGATGCATCTTCAAATGTGGAAAGTCTGGTCATCATGCCAAGAATTGTAAAACTAAGGTTGGTGTTAGGACCCATGGTCAAGGGGTGCAAGGTTGTAAAACTCAAGGTGGTGGTCAACGTACCAACCTACTTTATGCTCTCTATTCAAGGCAAGAAGTTGATGAGACTCCCAATGTCATTATCGGTATGTTAAAGATCTATAATTTTAAAGTGTATACGTTCTTGGATCCTACTGCTAATTTGTCTTTTGTCACACCTTTTCTTGCAAATAGTTTAATGTATGTCCCAAAATCTTATTAGAACCTTTCTCAATTTATACCCGTAGTGGTGAGTTTGTTGTAGCAAAAAGAGTCTATAAGACTATCCCATGTTGATCTTGCTTAAAGTTATTGCTTGTGAACTTGTCATGGTTGATTTCAATATTATTCTTAGAATTGAGTAGTTATATGCCTCATATGCCTTCACTGATTGTAGAATCCGTATGGTCAACTTCCATTTCCTAATGAACCTATTCTTGAGTGAGGGGATAGAAATTCAGTGTGTAAAGTCTAGTTCATTTCCTATATTAAAGCCCATAAGATGATTGCTAAGGGGTATGTCTACTATATTTTGAGGGTTAAATATGTTACTTCCAAGGTCCCTTCTCTTGAGTCAATTCCCATTTTTAATGAATTTTCCGATGTCTTTCCAGAAGACCTTCCTATTGTTCCTCCTGAAAGAGTCATAGACTTTTTTTATTGACCTTCTTCCTAATACGCAACCTATTTCTATTCTTCTACATCATGTGTCCTCGATGGAGTTTAAGGAGTTGAAGGAGCAATTGAAGGATTTATTGGAAAAGGATTTTATTATGCCAAGTAGGTCTCCATGAGGTGCTTCCATATTATTTGTAAAAAGAAAGATGGGTCAATTTGGCTGTGTATTAACTATCGACAGTTAAATAAGGTTACCATAAAAGAACAAGTACGTGCTTCCAATATAAGATAAATTACTTGTTTGACCAATTGCAAGGGGCTAGTCATTTCTTTGAGATCAATTTCCGGTCCGACTATCATCAATTGAGGGTAAGATAATGTGACATTCCAGATATGACTTTTTGGATAAGGTATGATCACTTTGAATTCCTAGTCATGTCATTTGGGTTGACCAATGCTTCGACGATGTCCATAAACTTGATCAGTAGGGTATTCAAGCATTATTTTGACATGTTTGTAGTAGTGTTTAGTGATGACATCTTGGTCTACTCTAGGAGTGAGAATGAAAATAAGGACCATTTGATGGTAGTGCATCAAACTTTGAGTGACAAGCAATTGTATGCAAAGTTTAGCGAGTTTAAGTTTTAGTTGAAAGAGGTGGCTTTTCTTGGACATGCAGTACGGTGAGGAGATTATGGTTGATCCAAAGAAGACAAAAGTAGGGAGGAATTGGCCTAGACCATTGACTCCATCATATATTAGGAGCTTCTTGAGTTTGGCGAGATATTATAGAAGGTTAATAGAGGGGTTTTCATTAATTGCTTCACCTTTGGCAAAATCGACTCAAAATACGGCTAAGTTCCAATGGTCGAATGAGTGTGAAAAAAGTTTTCTAACTTTAAAGGATCGACTTACTTTGGCCCCTATCTTAACAGTGCTAGAATGATTAGATGGGTTTGTGTTCTATTTTGAATGCCTCACATGTCAGTTTGGATTGTGTCCTAATGAATAATGGTAACTTCATTTCCTATGCTTCTAGGAAATTGAATGTGCATCAAAAGGAACTATCCAATTCATGATATTGAGTTAGCGGTGGTTATCTTTGCATTAAAGATATGATATCACTATCTTTATGGGGTATTATGGATGTGTTCACTGATCACAAGAGTTTACAATATGTTTTAGCCAAAGGAATTTAAATCCGAGTCATGTTTGTCTTTGTTATCTTTGTTATCTCAAGCATTTTATGAGTAATGAATATAAAATATATAAGCAAAAACCAAGGGACATGGGACTAAGGGGTTTAATATATAAAAGAGTAAGGACACCAAGACAACATTTTACTACACTTCTTGTCCAATAGTACCTCTACATAATAAATTAAATGAGGGCTAAAACATGTCGAAAGTTCATCCTCAAATCAAATATTAAAAATGTCTCATAGTCGAAACATAACAAGTTAAAAAAAGAAAATAGGATGGTCCCCAAAGCATGAGGACTCACTAATGGTCTTCAATCACAACTCAATCAACCACATATGTGAGGAGAAGGAGTGTCACCTGTCTCTAAATTTTTAGATAATGTAGGTATGAAGTATGTATTAGTAATTGAAATGTATTAAGTATGTGGAATGTAATATAATGAAAGAAAGCCATATATATCATAATAAGCAATATGCATCTTATATGAAAGAGTAAGATAACATGTAGAGATGAATGATCAATGCATTCAAAATATGATTGAAGCATCATAAATATCATAAGAAATCTTACCTAGTTGAAAAGGGTGAGTGGTTCCAATGAGGATAGTATGCATGTACAAAATGGGTCTGAGTCATCCTTAGTGGTAGATGTTAAGGCAAAGCAAGACTTGGATCCGACATTGATTGAATTGAAAAAGTTTGTTACCGAAAATACGGTATGGCTTCTCATAAAGAGGAGATGGTGTGCCATATTGTCAAGACTGGTTGTGTGTCCCATATGTTGATGGCATAAGGGGATTTATTTTGAGAGAATCCCATGATACCTAATATTCTATCAATCCAAAATCCATCAAAATTCATAAAGATTTCAGAGAGAGATATTGGTGGAAAGGCATTACGAAGGACATAACAAGGTCTCTAGCGGAGTGTTCTAATTGCCAAAGTGAAGGTTGAGCATCAAAGGTCAGGTGCATAACCTAAGATATTGAAATCCCTACTTAGAAATGAAGATATGAAGATGGACTTTGTAGTGGGTCTGTCTTATACTCAAAAGAATCATGACTCCATTTTAGTAATAATTGGTAGAATGACAAAGTCAACTCATTTTTTATCGGTCAAGACTTCTTATAGTGTTGAGGATGATGCCAAGTTGTAAATTCTTAAATTGGTGAGGTTGTATGGTGTACCTTTGTCCATTATATTGGATCAAGGTCCCCAATTTACTTCTAATATTTGGAGATGATTTCAAAAGGAGCTTGGTACCAAGATGAAGCTAAGCACCACATTTCATCATCAGGGAAAACTGAGAGGATAATTTAACCTCTTGAGGACATGTTGAGAGTTTGTGTTTTGGAGTTCAAGGGTAACTAGGATGATCATCCAATTCTCATCGAATTTGTGTACTTGCTCATCGAATTTGTGTACAATAATAGTTATTATTCAAGTATAGAATGACACTATTCAAAGCTTCATATGGGAGATGATGTAGGTCTGCAATGGGTTGGTTCAAAGTGGGTGAGATGGCATTGATGGGTAACGATTTGTTATTGAATAATATGGAAAAGGTGACTCATAAGAAAAAGGTTGTACATGTCCCAAAGTGGCCAAAATTCATACATGGATCTTGAGTTTGATGTGGGAGATTAAGTGTGCTTGAAGGTTTTCACTGATAAGGGATATGGTTCTATTTGGCAAAAAGAGGAATTGGAGTCTTAGGTATGTAGGATTTTATGAGATCATGAAGTGGGTATGAGAAGTGGCATATGTATTAGACTTTTCATTGGAAATGACAATGGTTAATCTGGTGTTTCATGTGTCTATATTGAGGAAGTTCGTTGGTAATCCAAGTTCCTTTGTGCCATTATAAGAAGTGGGGGTTGAAGAGAACTTGACCTATGAAAATATGCTGATTGAGATATTGGACCGACAAATGAAGAAGTTGAGGAACAAGAAAGTTATATCTATCAAAGTCCTTTAGAGGAACCAAAACATTGAGAGTACTACATGGGAAGTGGAGGCGGATTTGATGAAATACGTCCTTATATTTTGAACTCAATTAAAGACTAGGGTATTAAGTTATCCTAGTCCAATGACCCTAATATTCTTGGATTTCACTTTTTTATGTTCTGATACATGCATACCTACTCATGAAACTATTTTTGAATGATGATTGATGCATAGATTTGAAAATTTAATGAAAATGGTGTTTTAAGTTGCATTTTGTACTCATGCTGGATTGTTAGTATCCATTTAACTCTACTCAAGCTTGCCTTAGGAGTATTCTATGACAAAAAGATAACACCTAAGCTTAAAGGCATGTTTTACAGAATAGTTATTAGACCATCTTTGCTATATGGGGTAGAGTGTTGGCCAATTAAAAATTCGCATGTTCAGAAGATCTAGGTTGTGGAGATGAGGATGTTGAGATGGATGTGTGGACATACCAGGAGTGATAGGATTAGGAATTAGAAGCTAGAGGTAGCCCATTTGGCTGACAAGATGAGGGAAGCGAGACCGCTTTGGTTTGGACATATGCAGAGAAGGAGCATTGATGCTCCTGTTAGGAGATGCGAGAGGTTAGATTTAGGGGATATGCGGAGGGACAGAGGTAGATCGAAGAAGTATTGGGGGGAGGTGATCAGACAAGATATGGTGAAATTTCCTCTCACCGAGGACATGGCCTTAGATAGGAAAGAGTTGAGGTCGCATATTAGAGTAGAGGAATACTAGGTTAGTAGGGGTAGGTCGATATATGACTTCGTGATATGGTAGGTTAGTAGGAGTAGTGATTTTTTTACATCATATGTTGTCATTATTAGTCCTATATTTAATTTTTTTAGTGTATTTATAGTGTTATTATATCTTTGTGTTATCATTTTTCATCTTGATATGTAAATTTTATCTTATTTGCATACTATCATGTATTTTTTCTTATTAGTCGCTCTTTCTGTTCACTTTCTTTTCCTTTCTTTTTCTCATATCTTGTTTATTCTGCCTATAGATTTTTGAGACGAGGGTTCCTAGGAAACAATCTCTCTATCTCTATGTGGTAGTGGTAAGGTTTGCGTACATTCTACCCTCCCTAGACTCCACTTGTGGAATTTCATTGGATATATTGTTGTTGCAAGTTTTCTTTTATCCCATTTGAGGACGAATTATCCAAAGGATAAATATTGTAATATCCCCCACATTAAAAGTTAGAATTATGGAAATTTAGTGTGGGACTGATTGCTGGTGCAATGTTGTATGATCCCCATCTATGGCCCGTGATTAGATTTATGGGTTGTCGATAGGCTTTGTGGATAGGGCAGTGACTTGGTTAAATTTTGAAATTTGGGTATTGGATGTACGAAGGGTCTTTATGGATCATAAATGGTTCTATGAGTCGTGAAAGGAAGTCATGGTTGAGAATAAAAAAGGATGCAATTGAATTCAACAGGGTGAGACCATGTACAAGTCGTGATTTGGTTGACGGACCATAAATAGGTTTCATAGTTTGGAGTTCTGAGATGTAAAATTTTCCAAGTGTTAAATGAACCTATGATAGGTATCCGCGACCTATAAATGAAACTAGGGTCCATAAATGGGAGTTCGTAGATTAAGTTTCAGATTCTAAGTTTTTGAAATTTAGCAGTGTAACTAGGGCAAAACCCCTATCCATGAGTCATACATGAGACTCGACATGTAGATCAGTGTCATGGTTTCCCTCGACAATTTTTAATAAAGGATATTTTAGACTTTTTTTTCCATACCCTAAGTCCTAAACTACATCGTTTTGATTCCTAAAACTACCTATAATCGCCTAAAACTACCCCAATCTCTCTCATCCCAATCATTCTCATAAAATCCTAAGTCACAAAATCCCCCAAGTTCTCTCATGGTTCCGATTGCAGTCAAAATCTAGGGTTTTAAGGTTTCCTCTTCCATGTTCAAGTTTCTTTTGTAGATTTTATCCAAGGTATGTGGAGTTCATTCATAGGTCCTTTCCACCCATGAAGCTCAAGTAATTTCACCTATTATCTTAGTTTCAAGATATATAAAACTTATGAATTTTATCATATCACCATAAATACATGTATTATGATTTTTGTATTGCCATATGATGCACTTTATGATGAGTTGATATTTTACTATGAGAAGCTGAAGATTCGTATGATGATTTATGATAAGCTACCTAGGATTTCGAAAGTCATGATGGGTTGACTTATAAACCATCCTAATTGATGAATTTCATGATAATTATGTATAATCTTCTTGCATTACATGTTTTGAATTCCAAGTGCTTGAATCCACCTAGTTTTGCTCTATGTCTCAAATGAATTATATTTTGAATAATAAGTGTGATCACCTAATTTCAGGGGTGATGACACTTTTGTTTATCCCACTGAGATAAGTCCGCATAAGCAGATCACAATAATATAATACAAGATCATGCAAAAGCTAATATAATATAATATAATATAATATAATAATAACAAGGCTATAAAGAATAAATCCAACTAAGCCATCCCAAAACTAGTTGTCACATGGTACAAGCCTCTATTACATCAGAATAAGAAGAAATCTTATGAGTTTCAATAGTCTGTCTTTCAAATAGAATAAAACTAATAAAATATCTGACAGTCTTAAGGGTATGCTGGAACAACAAACAACTACCTCTCAGTTGTCAATATCTCAATCTAAAAAGAGATGGAGAACGTCAGCAGGATCCAGGCTCACAACCTACACACATGTATAGAAAAACAAGAGTGAGTACCAAGAGACCCAACTAGTAGACCTAATCATATATAGAGAATAAAGAAGTAAGCACTCCTTCCATCCCAATCATATACCTCGGGACTACAGAACATGCACACTGAAAAGACTAGTATACACAATATAGATAGTGTGTACAACTATAATCTCATATCACAGTATCTCAAGAGTCCAATATTTACAATATTCAAGGCTCAATTCATTCATCATATGCCATAACTTTTCAGTAGTTCAATCTCAACAATGAACAAGATTCAAGTCATCATCCTATATCATAACATTTCAACAGCTCAATCTTAACAATATACAAGATTCAAGTCATTTAATATGTCACAATTTATCATATACATAAACTTCAAGAAAGGAATGATATGAAATGGAATTAAATGCTATGAAACGAGAGCAATGCGATACGACGTCAAGTAGTCATGAAGCATGTCTGTCATGTGATACACATCCACTGATATAATTTGTCCATAACCCATGGGGGCCTTACATACACCACGTATCTGCCATTCCCAACGATATTTACTTTCATGTCTAGCCAGAACCATTTCTCATCGACTTTTCATTTTATTTCATTTCTTTTCTTTTCTGGCTAGAACTATTTCCCATCGACTTTTTATTTCATTTTTCTCTTTTCTAGATAGAACCATTTTCTATTAACTTTTCAATACATCACATACGCATATTCCAAATAGGCATAAGATTATACAAGAATCAACGTTATCCATATATATAATAATCACGTCAAATCAGTATCAATATCATCTTATCGAAACCATTTTTCATCGGCTTTTCTAATCTTATCATATCTTTTTCTTTCTAGATGGAACCATTTTCCATCATGTTTCCTCATCAATAGAACATCAAGTAAGTTTATGTCACCATAACACAATAATCATTTTCAAAAATATAAGAATAAGCAACATGTCTACATATATAATTTATTCAATAATCATCAATTATTTTTATTGTTCATTTAACACTTATGTCATCATCGACACATTACATAATAGTCACATCATATCATAGATCAATATCTTTTAATAATCAAGTTTCCATCATAACTTAGGACTATTCATCATTTAGTCAACATTTTACAACATTTTATTCAACAAATTCAACAATATCTCAAGCATGCATTTACCTCAACATTTCACATAATGTACTTCATTATACAATTCCATGTATCATGAGTCAAAGTTCAACAAGTACAACAATATGAATGCTTTCACATTCTTATCATTTGGCATCATAAGCTCAACCCAAAATATCAATTCACAAGTATTAATTAAGCACAATTAGGCATAATTTCACTATTCAAATCAAACATGTGATCACTTTCACATCCACATAACCCAAATCATATGCACTAGAATAATTCACTAATCCCAAGTTTGAGATTTAAAGGAAATACTAAGCTCAATAAACTCAACAAGGGTTAGAATACACTTGCTTCAATTTATTTAATTAGTCACTCCAACGACTATGCTTTTCCCTTCCAAAACTAATTTGAAGCACCACATTCTACTCAGAAAAGAATTGATAATCACAATAAGAAACTAACAACACCAAAATCAAAAAATTTAGAGAAAAGGAAAAAATCATCAAAAAATTTACTATCGAAAATCAAATGTCAAAATTTAAATTTTTTTTGATAATGTTCCTCTTATGATATTAAAATCACCAATGAAAGTCAATTCGAAAACAAAGTTGAAATGAGTTCATAATCATCAATTTTATAAAAATCTTAAAATTCATAAAAAAATCCCAATTTTCTCAACTGAATCTTCCAAATTTGATGTTAAAATTAAAGAAAAATTAATGGGTAATGATAAGAAAAATGAAAAATATTATTTTTAATGAAAGACCTTCGAAATATTAGTCCAAAGATGTCCAAGCCCGGGCGCTCAAAGTTTGAAAATGGAGGAATATTCAAAATGGATGTGCATGGGTCTAAAAAATCCATTATGATATTGTTATAGCGACAATCGCACCAAATACTTGGCCTTCGCTTTAGTAAAGTTGCAAAGGCAGTCAGGCCTTCTCTATAGCGATGCTTGCACTAAACATAACAAAAATATTTTTCAATCAATTTCAAGAATTGGAATTAATCCTTGGGATTCGTTTGAAACCCCGTACACACAAACCATATATGCAAGCCTACTAAATTTGTCATTTTGGACTTAATGGAATTGTCAAAACTCGAATCTAAGGCCTACTTGACGCAGAATCAAATTAAGCACCTTAATTCTAACTTAGGCCACTTGAAACATCAAAATGATACCGAGGCATTCAAAAAACATAGAAAAATTGCTTTTAGCACTACAATAGACCTCCCTAGACCATTGAAATAATAAAAAAAATCAATCCAAGCACCGAAACTTAACACATTGACCTAAATCAACCCAAACTCAAAGTTAAACTCAATTTTTAACTCTAAACCTAAAATTTACATAACAACTTCGAATATGATTCCGACAACTCTCCTTGATTAATTTTCATATTCTGGAACTGATAAAATTGATGAAATTCTATTTTGACACTTAAATCTTCGAATGACTCATAATTTTAAAATTTGGCAATCCAAATCATAAAAATCCTATCTTTGGCAAAAATCTCGGCTTATTACAACAGATCTCAAAAATCAACTTTTAAAATCAACCAATTATGACTCAAGGCCACTAATGGTAGGGAAAAAATGATAATTTTATTGAAAGAATAAAAATAACTTTTTATTTATTTTTTTATTTTCATGATACTTGTAGTGGATCAGGGGCTGAGCAACACTCTCAGGCTTTAGTATTAACAATAAAATAAAGCAAAAATAATAGAGGGGGACATAAAACCTTACTTCCGTTCCTATGGTGGTTCATAAGCCGGCCTACCTAGTAAGGTCGACCAACTTATCCCCATTTTTAAAAGATGCAATAACCTAAACTAGAACCTAAGAGAGGACCCCTCTCATTACATTTAATCTAAGAAAGTATAAATAAGGAAGATTCACCCCTTACAATAAATAATGAGAAAATAAAACTACTTCTAATCCTAAGACTCTAACTATCCATAAACAACCCCTAGGAACATCAAGTAGAACTAGGAGACATCCTGGTCAGATTATCAAAAGAGAAATTATGGTGATTCTTTGATCTTTGTTAACTTTTTCCTTTTAAATACAACCATTCTAGTCTTTTCCAGGAAGTAATGCTTTAGCTTCATTTGAGATATGATGAATACTGAAATATATATGAGGCATGGAGAGCTTACGACTATGTTTTGTCAAAGAATTAGCCACATAGTTTGCCTCTCTAAAAGCATGTTTACACTTGAAATCTTGCAAATATGTATTGTACTAATGAAGTTTGGCCAAAGCTTGAATAATATTCCAAGGAAGACTGAATTGATGATTAATCCATTTAAACAACAGCTCTGAATCCACCTCCGAAAGAATTTTATCGTACCCCATCCGAAGACACCAAACAATACCATATAAAGCAATCTTGATCTCAACCTGGTTATTTGTTCCTTAACCAATAAGGGCAGTAAAAGCCAATAATAGATCTCGTTCCTTATTTTAGATGATGCCTCTAACCCCTATTTTGCCTGAAATTTGCAATACACTACTATCAGAATTCAATTTCACCCACTGATTGGGTGGTTTGATCCATTGTATAGTGGTAACTTCTATATCCTGGAAATATTTTCAGCTAAAAGCACGAGCATTCCATCTTGAGGGCCATTGGATACAAGGAAAAATAATTTTGCATAAATTAGTAACATCTTTAAACACAAAGTATTTAACTCTAGCCAAGTTAGACTGCTGTCCAGTATACTTACTAGAACATCTATTTTTTCATAAGTTCCAGTGAATAAAGATGGGGCTGAGTGCAGTAGAAACCTCTAAGACTCATTTTTAAAACTAGTTTCCCACTATCTCATAATATAATGATTTAAGGGGATATGATCAGTACTGTTTTCCCAAGAACCTGCAAAAACCTTCCACACGTTGCTGGCAAAGTGACCAGTTAGAGAGATATGGTGGTATCCCATCCTGGTCTATAATAACAATAACATTCCTTAGGCTCATGACCAAAATTGATATGCTTCTCATTTGTAGGAAACTTGCCCCTTGAAGCCCTCCATAAATGGAAAGAACATTTGAAAGATATGTTCATATGCCTAGTGTAAGTATTGATTTTGATATTGGTTCTTTGCTCCCTAGTCAAATTCCAAGCAGATGAAATAGTAAACTCACCATTAGTTGTTAGTTTCCGCATAGGTTGATTAAGAGACTTGTGATATGCTGATAACTGGATGGCTAAAATATTAGCAACATATTGAGGAGGGGCTGTATGAATAATCTTGTCCACAATCCATTGTACCTCATGAATAAATCAGTCACCCTGATATTATTGAGTCTGGTCCTCTCCCTTCTAAAGGTGGATAAAAGACCAACTCCTAACCAATTTTTCCATCAGAAGGAATATGTTCCAAAGTTAATCTTCCACTTAATATGAGATTCTATCATATCTGTATTTTTCATAATGTATTTCCAGACCAAGGAATCCCTAGTGTTTCATATCTTGCTCACATGGTTGGATTTTTTTATAGTATTTTGTTTTGATAAAATTACCATAAAGAGTGTTTTTAGTCCTAAAAGTCTACCACTATTTATATTAAAAGGATTTACAAACATCGGGATTATCTGAACACTTATGCCCTTTTCATCATATGGAAAACTTAGGTTTATCCAAAATGACCAGTGATACTTTTATCATCCATCCATCCTTAGAAGAAGTCAACAATAATGTTTTGAATATGTTTAACAGTAGTTGAGGGAGTTGAAATAGATGAAAGCAAGTGAATTGGTAGAGACTGCAACACATGCTTAATTATAGTAGCTTTTCCTCCGTAACTGAGGATCCTTGACTACAATCCAAAGATTGTGGTCACCATCTTGGACACCATATTAGAGAAACAAATGACCTTTTGTCTACCTATATAAAGAGGACACCCTAAATAGGTGATGGGATCTTTCTTTTACATAAAATTAGTGATTCTTTTAACTCTGCCACCAATGATTCTTTCAATCAAATGTTTGTGAAATTATTAATTTGATTATGGAAGCCTTTTTTATGATTAAATAAATATTGGTGAAAAGTTTTCTCACATAAATAATGGATTCCGCATGTGATAAGGACAATTTTCTTGCCTTGAATCCTTAAGGTTCATGAGATACTCTATGAATTTTAATAATGCTAATGAGCTTAATGTTTATGAATGATTTCTTGAATGTATTACTATTTTGTGGGACTTGACTTAACACTAAATGAATCTTTGGGTGGGGACTCAACTTAAGAGGTTTCTAGTAGAATTACTTAGTTTCATAACTATGTTGCCACTATAGGTTTCCTTTTTAGGCTAGGCTTATGGATCCACATACGCCCTAAATTTAAAGTTAAAGAATGATTTGACAGATTCTTCCTGGCAAGTAGTCTCCCCTTCCAAAGTAGGGGGTTATACTAGATTTCATGTTATAGCTCGCATGGTCTTAGTGTTGGTTCG
Organism: Solanum clarkiae; assembly: GCA_011800125.2. Lineage (NCBI taxonomy): Eukaryota > Viridiplantae > Streptophyta > Magnoliopsida > Solanales > Solanaceae > Solanum > Solanum clarkiae. The sequence continues at coordinate 5,852,900 of JAABOM020000096.1, forward strand.
GTCCTTCCCTACATAGTATGATTCCTTATGATGTTAATAATGCGTCAATCATATGTTAAATAGATTGATCATTTGTCTCTACATGTGATCTTACTCTTTCATATGATATGCATATTGCTTGTTGTGATATTTATGGCTTTCTTTCATTGAATTGCCTCTACATACTTACTACATTCTAAGTATTAATGCATACTCCATGCCTATATTATCTAACAATGTAGGAATAGGTAACGCTCCTCCTCCTCGCACATGTGGTTGATTGTGTTGTGATTGAACACCATTGGTGAGTTCTCACACTTCGTAGACCATCCTATTTTCTTTTCTAGCTTGTTATGTTTCGACTATGAGACTTTTGTTTTATATTTCATTTGAAGGTGAGCTTTGAATATATCTTAGCCCTCATCAAATCTATTATGTAGAGTATTGTTAGGCAAAAAGTGTAGTAGAATGTCATCTTGGTGTCCTTACCCATTTGTATGTTAAACCCCTTAGTCCCATTTCCCTTGGTTTCCACTTTTATTTCATATGTTTGTTACCCTTGAAATAATTGATTGAATATTAAGAGGCTTGGGTGAGGATCCTTCGGAGTTCTCATTCACTGTGTAACACCTAGGTCCTATCCTAGGTTGTGATAGTTTTGAGCCACACTACTGTCACGCCCCAAAGTCCCGTAGGGCGGACCGGCACCCGTTACTGATAAGGCCCGGGAGAACCAATCTGTAACTATGCGTTTACTGTACGTTTCTACCTTTAGAATACCTTAAAGTAGTTAAACAAATGATAATAAGCTAAAGGAAATGCATATGACTGGGCCGTTGGGGCCGCAGTGTCTAAAGTACGAGCCATGACTTCACTTTTACTTTACATAGTCTACAAAGCCTCTAAGTAAAGAGAAAACATCTGAAAAGGGTCAGGACAGGCCCCGCATCAATAAACTATACGATATGAACATATCTCTAGACATATACAAAGCCCCGAAGCAACCTGGAGCTTGATGATAGTAGTTGAATATCCTGTACTCCTACTGGGGAGATTTACTAGCTCCTGTACCTACAGCATGAAATGCAGGTCCCCCGTAAGGGACGTCAGTACGAGATAATGTACTGAATATGTAAGGTAGGATATACTGTATATAAAGTAACAACTTAATGAAACCATGCATCTGTAGAAGATTCGGGGCCACCCTTAGTTATACTGTGGAATCAGATACTTTACATTCTTTACATTACCTTACATTTACCTTTACTGTATCATCTGTACTGTAAAATCTGTGCACAGCTGTAAACATATAACCAACTGATCAATGGTGAAATGGGTTCGTCCCTGGCTAGGTTATACTCAACCCCTCGGGCTACCCCCCTTTGATAGGATCGTCCCCTGGTTAGGTTATACTCAACCCCTCGGGGCTACCACCTACCAGAACTGCATATCTTATCTTTTCATTACCTTTAGGATTGTTCTTTTGGTGGCCATAATATTGGAGTTGTAGAGATGTATATGTAACATGTGACATGTAGACATTTATACAAGACAATATGACAAATAAAAGAGTACATTGGACAAATAATGAAATGCATATGAAATGGTACAACTTGTGAACTTTATTTGGCAACAAGAAATCATGTATGTGACCAGATTCAAAAGTGACCATATATGGAATCATATGAACATGTACGAGAGTGGAGACACCATTAGTAGTTGTGTTGGAATTGGTAAGTACCTTTATGTACCAAGGAAGGATCTATGTTTCATGCCAAATGATACATTACATACCTCGTTAGATGACCTCGTTACTAATCCGAAATAACCTTACCTTCCTTCAAATACTTATCTACAACATAGTAGGTGATAAAACTAGAATTAGCAGCCAATAAACACACTTTGGTAGCCTAATTACATAACAAAATAACACACGGGCAGCAAGCGGACAATTACGAACCATAGCGTATTCTTTTAACCATTTTGATTCTAACTGTATTATTTAGTGCACATTCACTTATACACCTCATGTGCAGCCTGTTCTAATGCCACACTAACCTTACAACAGCCCACAAAACACAGCACATCATGATCCCACGCAATCTAAAAACGGGCAGCATAACGCTACCTTTCTTTCGCTACATTTCAACGTCGACAACTCCAAACCTATTCCAAATTCAACCAAACTGTTCCAGCAGCATTTACACATATAAACAGATATATACCAGCCTCAAGACAGCAACCAATAAGTTATTAAAGACATAAAGCAACATCTTGCTTTCCAACAGTCCACATGTTCATACGAAGCACATGATCGCGATATCGTATAATGACTTAACTTTGTGGACTGTAACAGCAATCAATCAGCCCTTTTTCACTACTATAAAAGCAGTCTTTGCTTAATAACTAAGTACTAATGCATAAAAAAGCCATCCAACAAGAGAAAAACCACTTACTTAACAAGAAAAGTGCATAAAGCTCCTTAGCACATAATCTGTCCAGAAATTCTAGCACAGTTACACTAACATATACTTCTTGTTTTTCTTAGTAAAACTAGGGAAGCAACCTTAGTATAATGTCTATAACTCATACCATGTAAATAACACCAATTTCTCTTCATAATACAACTTAAAAATCATAGAGAAATCATCAAAACAAAAAGGAAAAGTTGCAACAACTTTCTGCGCAGAATCTATCCAACAAATTTCAGCAGCGCAGATAGCATCTATCTCTTGTTCCTCATGATAAAAATCTACTAAAAACACAACCATAAGTACTTATCTTTGTATTAAAGGTTTAGAGGCTTCTTACGAACCCTAAAGAAGTCGTTTGGCAGTTTCACAAAGTTGAGAAAAGTTGAGAGCAAATAGAGAGAGCAGTCTGATTTTTCTTTGTGTTG
>JAABOM020000096.1:5864968-5881002 GCA_011800125.2 Solanum clarkiae
AATAGATCATAGATTCATAGCTCAAAACATGCTTAAATAGTCAACATTTTATGAAACCCCAACATAGTTCATAATCAAATTCATAATGAGAATACCCATAGAAAATCATCTTGAAAACATGCAATTCACTTAGAAAAGAAGGTTGGGCTCCATGGGTGAAAGGACCCAATCGTTGAAACCCATATACCTCAACTTTGGGGATTTTGTTGATGAAGATTTGAATGAGAACTTGAAGCTTGAATGAATTTCTTGAGATCCGAAATGAGTTTGGGGAACTTAATTTTGGGTGACATATTTGGCTACGTGTTAGAGAGGGTTTTGGGGAATGTCTCAAATGATATGAGATTTAAAAATGACTAAGTATAGGTGTTTTTACGCATAGGCAGGGTTAGGCCCAAGAACCCAAGGCTTTGGATAGAAATGTAAAAAACTGGAAATAAAATACAATGCTCTGCGATGGCTCCGTGTCGCGGAGCCAACGCGTACTGCTTCTAGAAATTGAGATTTGACGAAACTTGTTTTTCGCTACGGTTCTCCAAAATCCAGGTTATACCCATCTCCCTCACAATTTCCCCCCCGATCAGGAATATGAGGTCGGATTTTTGATATCATGCATGAATTTTGAGATGTATGGAGATTATGATTATGGGCACTTCCGGGAACATTTTCAGACACTTTCTGGGGTCACTTCATCGACTTTACCATCTCTCACTAAGGCCTTCAACTCTAGCAAGGCAGGGTCTAATCTTGTTTTGCCTTTACGTCCTCAATCAAGGAAGATTTAGAACAATCAACAACCACTACACAATCATTTTCAACTTCATCCAACCTAACCCCCAATCTAGCCAACTGCTTAACCTCTATAGCCACCTCCTTACCACCATCATCAACATGAGATAGACTATCCATGGACACTCTACTTAGAGCATCATCCACAATATTAGCTTTGCCGGGGTGATAATACACACTCATGCCACAGTTTTAAAGGAGCTCTAACCACCTTCTTTGTCTCAAGTTAAGATATTTTTTGGTGAACACATATTTAAGACTCGTTTGGTCAGTAAACACATAAACATGAACCTCATACAAGTAGTGACGCTAAATTTTCAAAGCAAATACCATGACTGTCAATTCAAGATCATAAGTGGGATAATTCTTCTCATGCACCTTAAGTTGCCTAGAGGTATATGCTATCATCTTACCACCTTGCATCAAAACACACCCCAAGCCAATTCTTGAGTCATCATAATATACAACAAATCCTTCCAACCCTTCTGATAGAGCCAATATAAGAGCGGAGACAAGCTTATCTTTCAAGGTTTTGAAACTCCTTTCACATTCATTGGTCCACACAAATTTCGCCCTATTTTGGGTCAACTTTGTCATAGGGGAAGCAATAGAAGAGGACCCATTTATAATCCTCCGGTAATAACCCACCAAACCCAAGAAACTCCTAATATCCCATGGAGTCTAGGCTAATTTCTAATCACCTCCGTCTTCTTAGGATCTACCTTAATGCCATCACTCAACACCACATGCTCTAGAAAAGTGACCTCTTTCAACAAAAACTCACATTTGTCATATTTAGCATACCGTCTCTCCTCCCTCAAGATTTGTAACATTACCCTCAAGTGATTTACAACACCCTCCTCACTATGGAAATAAATCAAGATATCATCAATAAAAACTACCACAAACAAGTTAAGGTAGGGTTTAAAGACCCTATTCATGATATCCATAAATATAGCTGGTGCGTTAGTCAACCCGAAGGATATAACCACAAACTCAAAGTGCCCATACCTAGTTCAGAAAGCCATCATGGGAATGTCACACTTCCTCACTTTCACTTGGTGATACCTGGATCGTAGATTAATCTTAGAAAAGTGACTAGCCCCTTCAAGTTGATCAAAAAGGTCATCAATCCTTGGTAGAGGGTACTTGTTCTTTATGGTGACTCTATTAAGTTACTGTTAATCAATGCACATTCTAAGAGAAACATCTTTTTCTTCACAAATAACACCGGTGAACCCCAAGATGATTTACCAGGTCTTATGAAACCCTTTTCCAACAAATCCCTTAATTGCTCCTTCAACTCCTTCAACTCTATTGGAGCCATACGGTAAGGGGGAATAAAAATGGGTTGAGTATTGGGAAGAATTTCTATACCAAAATCTATTTCTCTTTCGAGAGGAACACTGGGAAGCTCATCGAGAAAGGCATCAAGAAACTCATTAAGCATCAGAACTGACTCAATAGGAAGGACTTTGGATTCAACATCCCTAACCCTTATAAGATGATAGAGACAACCCTTATAAATCAACTTTCGAGCTTTAAGACAAGAAATGAATCTACCCTTGACTACCACATCACCACTTTTCCACTCAAGGATAGGCTCATTAAGGAATTGGAATATAATCCTATGGCTTCAACAATCAATAGAAGCATAATATGCTTGCAACCAATCCATCCCAAGAATGACATCAAAATCCATCATATTTAACTCAACAAAATCACAAGGAAAGATTTTATGCGATATGAACATGGGATAATTTCTGTAGACTCTTTTAGCAACAATGGACTCACCAACGGGGGTAAACACTTCATAAGGTTCACACAATAATTAGGGACTAATATGAAGCTTTTTGTCAACAAAAGGAGTAATAAAAGAAAGAGTGACACCAGGTTCTATCAATGCATACACATCAAAAATAAAAAACCTTTAATATATTGGTGACGACATTGGGCAACTTATCTACCTCTTGTCTCCTTTGAAGAGCATAGAATCTACTTTGCCTTGGAACACCCCCTTGTTGGCCTTCTCTTCTCTTTTGAACCGCATTTGCACCTTGGGCTTGTGGACAACCATCTCTACCTTTGTTTTGAGAATGAGGGCAATCAATAACCTTGTGACCTATTTCACCACAACCAAAGCAAGCATTAGAATTCCTCAAACATGGACCATTATGATTCTTTTCACACCTTGGGCATCTAGGTTTTGACATTCGTCCATTACCACCTTGGAACCTTAGGTTAGTCACTCTATCATTAGCAAACCTCTTGGTAGGAGCATTAGATCATCCTTGGCCTTGGAACTTGTGGTCTTGTGAAAATCGGCCACCCTTAGATCCTTGGAAACCACCGTCAAAATGAGCCCTCTTGGAATTGCTACTTCTTTTTTTTCTAAGCTTTTCCCCCTCTAGCTGCTCGGAATATGTCATGAGGCAGGACAAATACATATCACCTACTAGCATGGCGGTATGACACTCCTCATTTACCAAGTCGGGCACTCACAATATAAATTTGTTCATCCTTGATCTAGGCTCAACAACCATTTGTCGAGCATACTTGGAGAGTTGGTTGAACTTGAGGGCATACTCCCTCACACTCATGGAACCTTTATTAAGGTTCATAAACTCCATCATCTTAGCCTCCCTTAGCTTGATAGGAAAGAACCAGTTGAGAAATGCGGCTTTGAACTCTTCCCAAGGGATAACATCATCATTCCCTTTCTCCAACTTCCATTGTGTAAACCAAATTTGAGCAACCCCTTTGAGTTGGTAGGCCACCAATTCCGCCTTTTCCTACGAATTGACCCCCATGGTGGATAGCACCTTGTACACCTCATCTACGAACTCTTGGGGATCCTCATCTGTCTTGTACTCATGGAACTCCGGTAGGTTCATTCTAGTGAAATTCCTCACCCTAGAAGCCGGAGTGAGAGCATCAGGGGCTTTGGCCCGTGGTTGATTTGGTTGGTCATATCACGAGCCAATATTATAATAGCATCTCGAAACTCATCTTGAGCTACCCTTTCTCCTTGAGTAGTGGGAGGGGTCGGTTGCTCCTCGAGTGTACGGGCTGTCCTTTATCTCCCTCTTGGAATTGACATGATATAGAATAGCAAAAAGCATTCATTAGGTGAAGCCGCCTTATGCTTACATCTTTGAAGAAGTGAAACATTTCCTAAAAATGCCTCACAGCCTCCCATTCATAGTTGTGGCGCGCTTCACAACCATGAATAAGACTCTAATTGATACAGTGTGTTAGATTTCGAGGACCATTAACAACCTAGTGCTTTGATACCAAGTTTGTCACGATCCAAGCCCAGGGCCTAGATATGACAAGGTGAATAGGAACTCGAAGGGACCCAAACAAGCCTCTTAGCATATCAATCACACATCCTTGGTTGCGGAAGCAATGTAAACAACAACAAGAGATATAATAAAAAGGGATATGGGACTAAGGGGGAGTCTTTGATAATCATTAAAGCATTAAAGATTCATACTCAAACAACAATACATCATAATATCCAACAATACCTCTAATATGGAACGGAGTGGGGGCCAAGACACTTTCCGGGCTCACCTTCATAGTAACAAATGTTCGACATAAAGAAGTCTCAAAATTAGAAGAGTAATAAAGAAAGTGTCCTTGGACTTGCGGACTCACCAAAGCTTGCTTCAAAGGATCATACTGGCCACGTGGGGGATGATCAACTGATGCTCCGATCCTTACATGTTAATATCTTATAGGTATAGACTATGCGTTAGTACATTTAAATGTACTAAGTATGTAGGAGCAATGCAACAAGACATAAGCCAATATAGTCAAAATGCATAGTAATAAGTAGTAGATAAGTGTACTCTCAAAATGGCATGCATGCATGATTAATGCTTCAAGTAAAACATGCTTGTAAATCATTCAAATTGCATAGAACATAATGCATGTGTAGGAAGAGAACCTAATAGACAAAAGTAAGACTAAGTGAGCTACAACTTGGAATCCCAATAATTACCCTCATCAGTAAAGAGGTGTTCTACTTGCCAAGGTAAACCATACTTTACCTTACGGGAACCTGTCCCATTTCGGAGAAGTAACCCTCCTTATAGGATCCCATCCCATTTCGGAGTAAATTTCATGATAAAGTACACTAAATGGATCTACTAGTATAGCAAAGGTAATGCATAATCCTGTGTTGACACATAGTTTAGGGACTAAAGACTTTATATAAGGACCCTTGGGTCGAGCCCCCATCTGAAGTACTCAATTGGTGATAAGTCTAATCCCATAGAATACTTAAAATAATTATAACTTTAATAACTTGTAAGAAACACGAAAACATGACATGAGTAGATTTTGAAACATGTTTGACCTCTAATTGTGAGCCTAACTTGATACATGAGAGTAATAAAACATGAATCCTAGCTTTAATATGAGTGGCTCACAAGAGGTAAAAAAATCTTGAAAATAGGGCTAAACTTGATACTTGCATAATCATAGATAATGTCATGAATTAGATACATGTTTGAAATCCCTTAAACATCATGATGTCACTTGACTTGCAAAATCATGTGATAGATTATCAATAACTTGAGAATTCTGGGCTTGACATTTTATCAAACACATGATGGGTTCATGACACTTGTTCAAAATCATGCACGTAAAGAGTGAAAGAAGATGAGAAAACTTAATTGAAATTAACCCACCAACATGTAGTAAAACCCTCATGTAAGTTACTTTGACATCCATTATCAAAACTCATAATAGATCATAGTTTCATAGCTCAAAATACGCACAGTCTCAATAGATAAAGATGAACTCATAGTGTAAGCATAAAATAGATATTCATAAGTAATCAACAATACTTGATAAAAACCCCAACATAAATGATGCTCATATTTCATAAAAAGAGATGCCCATAAGTAATACAACTTGAAAACATAGAATTTTTATAAAAAAAGATTGGGCTCCATGGGTGAAAGGACACAATCGATGAAATCCACATACCTCAAACTTAGGTTTTCTTGAGATGAGCTTGAAGAGAACTTAGATCTTGAAGAGAATCATTGAGTTCCAAAGTTTATCTTGAAATTCTTGAAATTTGAATGAGATATTTGGTTAAGCCTTGGAGAGATTTTTGTGAGGGTTTTGAGTGATATAGAGTTGAAAACTGGCTAAGTATGGGTATTTTCACGCATAAGTGAGCATGGGACTATAATCCCAATGCCCTTGGCCGAAAAAGAAAAACCAAGAAAAAAACTTACACTGATCCGCGTCCTTGGCGCGATGTTGACCCATTGTGCAGGCCACTTTTGTACTGCTCTGTGCCCCTGGCGCATCGTGGCCAGGGCGCAGATGCTTTGTGGAAATCATAAATTAGCAAAAAATATTTTTCGCTATGAGTTCTCTAAAATCCAGGTTATACCCATTTCTACCCAATTTTTTCTCCGATTGAGAATATAAAGTCGAATTTTTTATGTTACACATGGATTTTGAGATACATAAAAATTATGATTATGGGCATTTTTGATGCACATTTTGGGAAGTTTCAAGAGTAGTGACAAAGAAAAAGTTAGGGGATGGTAAAATGAATGTTAAAGGAGCATTCCCCAAGAATACAAATTCAGATATGAAGTTGAAGGTTTCACAAGTTAAGATTGATAATACATTCCCTCAAAGATCCAAGAAGAAAGAGGAGGATGCCAAATTTGAAAAATTCCTTTCTATATTTAATCACTATCCACCAATGTCCCATTAGTTGAGGTGATAACTTAAATGCCAAGGTATCGAAGTTTATGAAAGAGTTGGTGACCAAGAAATGGACTCTAGAGTGTGAGATGATTGAAGTGTCTCATAATTTTAGTGCTATCTGGATGAAGAACTTGGCTACTAAGAAAGAGGACCCTAGTGCATTCATAACTTCATACACCATTAGAGCTTGCAAGTTCAACAAAATGCTATGTGATTTAGGTGCGAGCATGAATCTCATGCCCTTAGCTATATTTAAATAATTAGGGCTGGTCACCAATAACTATGCATTTTCTCATAGCAGGCCATCCCATCAACAGACCAGTTGAAATTCTACACGATGTCTTGGTGAAGGTGGACAAGTTCATTTTACCAGCTGACTTTTTGATCCTAGATTGTGAGGTAGATATGGATATGCTCATTATCTTTGGTAGGCCATTCTTGGCTACTGGAAGGGCCCTGGTGGATGTTGAGAGATAGGATACGAGGTTCAGAGTGAATGAAAATGAGGTCGTGTCCAATATTTTCAAAACTTTGAAGCCATCAAAGGACCTCCAGGTGGTATCGATGATAGATTGATCATGGCCAACTTGAGGATTCAAAGAACTGCATTATGCCACGACGTTAACTATGAGGCAATATGGGAGAAAATCCAAGGTGTTTTAGTATGCCTTTTCTTTTGGAATAATGGTTATTAATTTGTGTAGGTTTAAAATGAGAGAATCTGAGGTGAAAACTAAAAGGCAACCAAATGGTTCTGATAAGCAGATCACTGAGTTGAGACATCGATCACCTATTTGACCACCTTTTGAGTCATCTGTTTACTTCTTACGTGCTATCAAATTAGGCAGTATAAGTTGCAATTTGATGGATCACCAAAATAGTTGGATGATGGTCAGCTTCATTTCCCTTTGAGGCTAAAGTATACGTTTGATTGCTATTGAAAAAGGTGGTCACTAACATAATCGGCAGACCGCAAAACATGTTTGGGAAGAATGAATTGGCATCGCTGAATCCTCACATTTGACTAATCTATTAAAGGCTTTCAAATGCCTTGGCTTTTTACTCTCTATATTCCCTCATTTTCACTCCCCTCACAAGCCAAGCTCCCCTTTCATTTTCTTATATTTTTCTTTGGTGTGAGTGCTTTGCATCAACAAAAATACCAAATCATCATCAAAGAGATATGTTTTTGGCCCTTTACTTTATATTTTTTTGAAGAATGACATTTAAATGATGAGGGCATGAAAAGGGTTTTATGAGATTGATAATCACAATATGTGATTGAAATGTGGTCAGAAATCATGTGGGTGATATGTTTTAGTTATTCTAGGACCCTATGCTTTATGTGTGCTTGGTCTATTTGGGTTTCTGATTCATTTTAAAAAGCATGAAATTGAATGTGCATGTGATGTGGGCTAGGTGACGTTTTGTCAAAACACAGTATATTTGATTCTTAAACTTGGATTTTTGTATGTTCTCAAAGCGATGTTAGTGGTTTTGATGTGTTTTTATGTTTGTCTAAGGATCGAACGTTGTACGATTTTGTTGGAGCTTGAAAATTTTGATTTCGGAAAGTTTTGGATCAAGGTGACACTTCAAGGGAGACTCACAGTTCGTGTGGCCTCTAGTGAAGTGGCCCTTCGCCTTTGGTTGTGGTTTGGTTCTAAGGCACACTATACTTGGAACCCTCATGGTTCATGTGACACTTCATGGACCGTATGGTGGGTCGTGTGGTGGCCTTGAATTGAAACCACACTGCATTTTGGCTAAGTGTAGTCACACGACCAACTACACAGTCTCTATAGTGTTACACGACCTATGTGTCCTTCTGTTTGGCATCCGGAGTGAAAATTTTCTAAGTGTTGGATCACCATTTCAGAACTTCACCATGAAGAATTTTCTAAGTGAAGTGGGATGGAGGAGTACACATGTTGTTTGCCTTGGTATGGCCTATGAAGTCAACCATATGTGTGTTGGCGTCAAATTTTTTTAAGTATGGAATCTTCAAGCTCAAGCTAAGTTCACTTTCAAGACTTCAATTCAAGCTTATTTATATTGTTTAAGGCCATCATGGTTCTCCTACATCAACCCAAGTTCAAAGGAATTTCATTGGCTATGTTTTTCACAAGTACCAATAGAAGGATAAAATTTAAAGGGGCAAATCTCTTAGCTCAAAAAAAACTGGGTGACCCACGACCTATTGAATTAAAGATCTTTGAATTTATCTTTCCAACGCATCTAGCTTCACCTCATTTAGAGTTCATATGAAGATGTTATTGCTCGTTTTCATATAACTCCTCTATACAGTGATTGCTTGACCAAGTGTAGCATATGGGAGGGTTTCACAGTCTGTGAAAACTTGTACGGGCAGTGAGACCTCCTCACAGACCCCTAGCAACGGATATGAATTTTACTTCATTAACGGTTTTTTCTTTTTGTAATTGTGGCTTCTCCTACGGGTCTTTTATGACTTCCTATGCTATCTAAAGACTTACTAAAAACCTAACCCCTATTCCTGATATTAATATTCATTCCTCATATTTGAAAATCCTCTCACAACTCTCTCAAGAACACTAGTGGGAATTAAACTTGAGATTCCAGGAAAGATTCTTTCTACTTGAAATTTCTTCTTCTTTTAACTTCTTCATCAGCAAGGTATGTCGATTTTGATCATTGGTTCCTTCCAATCATGGAGACCCAAACATTTTCAAGTGACTTTCATGAATTCTTTGCTTACTTTAAATTGGGGTTTTAAGTATTGTTATTCCTTAAATTCAAATAATTTATGGGTTGTATATATTTGATGATTTTAAGTTACTTTGAGCCCTATTATGATGGTTTACATTGAATTTATGAAGTTATGAACATGTACGTCCCTTTCAAGGCTTGTTTTGTGCATGACTGATTTATATTATGATTTTAAATGTGAATTTAACCATGTTTTCACTTGAATTTCATATTATATTGTTAATTTTTAGATTGAAGCTCAATTACCCATGCTATCCTCACATCATTCATGGCATATGCATTCATCAACATGGAATTTTTATGAAAATTATGAAGTTATGTTTTATGATATGATTTTGATAAGATACTGGTTGTGATAAAAATGGGATCACATATCTGCCTATGATTATGTCTCTTTGAGCATCTTGGATGCTTGAACCATCTCATATATGTAAATGAGCTATTCCTATGCGTGAGTATTATGACTATGAATTAAGATTTTTACATTTGAGGCTAAGTATAAATTATTATGTATTAGTTTTGGCCTTTAAGCCTATGAACACATTGAAATGATTAGATAAAACTTGCAGCTTTTTTGAAAGCACGTAAATATATACGTATATGTATTCTTGTGATATGACGACTTAGCACCAATGGATTGAGGGCTCCCTCTCTTTTCACAAACTATGTGCCTAACATAGGTTATGAGAATCCTATCCGAAATGGGTGATGTTCTCATATAAAAGGTTGCTTCATACAAAATGAGTGATGTTCCTGTAAGGTGAAGTATAATATGATTTGACATGCTATGTTAAAAGCCTATCCGAAATGGGTGATGTTCCCGTAAGGAGGGTTGCTTCATGCGAAATGAGTGATGTTCCCGTAAAATGAAGTATGGTTTACCATTGGCAAGTAGACCACCTCTTTACTAATGAGGGGGTCTCATCGGGATTACAAGTAATAGCTCGCTTGGTCTTACTCATGTCCATTGAGGTCACATCCCCACTATATATGAGCATTGCATTTCATGCATCATTGGTTTCATATCATATCATATACTATGTCTCCTGATATATATCTCTTTCTATATTACGTGCCCCTGTCATCTAATATTGAATGCAAGTTTCGTAAGTCATATGCATTGCATGCCCACATACTTAGTACATTCAAATGTACTAACGCATACTTTTGACTAAATAATGTCACCATGTAAGAATTGGAGACTACTTTCATCCACCGTTCGACGACTAGATCAGATTTGAGACATTTTTGTTATGGTATGTCCTATCTTCGAAGGATAAGCCACCATCTATCTACCTTAATGTTGTCCCCTTTTTCATTTTATTTTGTGGCTAAGCCCGGGACATGTCTTTGCCCCTATCCCATCTTATGTCTAGAGACATTATTGGACATCTTGTAGACTCTCATCGGATCTATATTTTATGTATTGCAATTGAAGGTAATGATTATGGTTATCTATTGAATGTGTCTATTATGAATTAATTATGGGAATTATGATATGTATATATGTTTAATGTGGAAATATGGAAGATCCTAAGTCCCAAATTGCCCCCATAAAGTGAGTCATACTTACCCGCCCCTTAGACTTTATGTGATACGTGTTATGTGAATCTTTTTTCCCTATGATGTTCCCATAGCATGAGTCCTACTTTCCCATCCCTTAGAACTATGTGTTTACTATTTGAATATGCTTCCGAACTGATGATGTGAATTTGGATACTTTGAGGCTTGTTTGGGTACACTTGAGTTCCTATTCACTATATCACTCCTAGACCTTATGTCTGGGTCATGACAGAGATGGTATCAGAGCACTGGATTTATAAAGGGTCCTTAGAGTCCAACATCCCACATCAAGTAGCTCTTATTCATGGGTGTGAAACATACCATATCTATTGGTAGAAGGCTACAAGGTATTTTAGGAAATGTTTCACTTTTTCATGATTCTTATTGCGCCTTAGAATGTGTCTTATGATTTCATGTATCCTACTTTCCCATCCCTTGGACATTTTCATCAATCACAAGAGTTTGCAATATGTGTTCACTTAAAGAGATGTTAACTTGAGGTAAAGGAGAAGGTTGGAACTCCTAAAGGCTATGACATGAGTGTATGACCTCATCTTGACAAGGAAAATACTATAGTTTATGCTCTTGGTAGGCTATCTAGGGGAAAACGTGGCTCATGTTGATGAAGGGAATAAAGAGATGGAAAAAGATTTTTACTGTTTGGCTAAATTAGGAGTTAGGTTGGTCGACTCTAATGATGGAGGTATTCATGTTCAGAATGGGGCCGAATCTTTTGTGGTTATTGATGTTAAGGCTAAGTAAGACTTAAACCCATTGTTGGTTGTGTTGAAGAGGTTGATTGCCAATAAGATAGAGGTTTTCTCCCAAGTGAGAGATGGTGTAATTCGATTCCAAGATTGATTGTATGTTTAGGACGTTGATGGTCTTAAGGATATGATCATGAGTAAAGCCCATAACTCTAATTATTCTATTCACCCGAGATCTACTAAGAGGTACTAGGGTTTGAGAGAAGTGTATTGGTTGCATGAAATGAAGAAGGATATAGCCAAGTTTGTATCTGAATACCCTAATTATCAACAAACGAATATAGAACACCAGACCCGGTGGTTTAACTCAAGCTATTGAAATTTCTACTTGGAAGTAGGCAGAGGTGAACATGGATTTTGTGGTTGATTTGCCTCGGACATGAAAGCAAGTTGATTCAATTTGGGGTATTATTGATTGTATGACTAAGTCGGCTCACTTCTTATCTGTTGAGACTACTCTCAATGTTGAAAACAATGCCAAGTTATGTAATTTGGAGTTGATTGACTAGATGGTATGCCTACTTTTATTATGTTGGATTGCGTTACTTGACCTTCTTCGCACTTTTGGAAATCATCTCAAAGGAGGCTTGGCCCTCACTTTTCGAAATCATCTCAAAGGGGGCTTGGCCCTAAGGTGAAGTTGAAGTACATACCGTTTTTTACCCTCAATCTGTTGAGCAAGCCAAGAGGATAATTCAAAATTTAGAGGACTTGTCCAGGTCTTGTGAGTTGGAATTCAAGGTTAATTGGATTGATCATCTACCACTCATTGAGTTTGCTTATAACAATAACTTTCACGCTAGCATTGGTTTGACACTATTGGGGTTTTGTGTGGTAGAAGGTGTAGGTCTTTGGTAGGATGGTTTGAGCTAGATGAGATGATTTCTATAGGCCCAGATTTAGTGTTAGAGGCTGTGGAATGAGTGGAATTGGTTAGGGAAAAATAAAAGATGGTTCGATGTCATCAAAAGTTCTATTTGGATGTTGGAAAGAGGGATAATGAATATCGTATTGGTGATTGGGTGTATGTGAATGTCTCACCTATGAAGGGTGTGATGCATTTTGGAAAGGAGGGAAAGTTAAGTTCCTGATATGTAGGCCCTTATGAGATTATTTAGCTGTTTGGGAATGTGGCCTATAGATTGGATTTGCACCCGGGTTTGAATTCTATTCATTTGGTTTTTTATGTGTCTAAGTTGAGGAAGTTGGTTGGTTATAATAGTGCTAGTATGCCTTTGGTAGGTGTTGAGGTTGAGGAGAACTTGTCCTATAAGAAAGTTTTGATTGAGATTTTAGATAAGACAAGTGAAGCAGCTTCACAACTAGGATATGGCTTCGGTTAAGGAGCTTTATAGGAATCAACATATGGAAAGTGTTAAGTAGGGAGTGGAAGGAAGTATGATGTGATGATACCTCTATCCTTTCAAATCTACTCGAGCCTATGGTATTAGGTTCTTCCTATTTTCAATGTTCTCAATTCTTTCACCTCGAGTCTCATGACATGACATGCATACATGTGCACAAAAATGTCTATTTTATAAGGTTTTAAATTATTTGAATATGTTTTAATATGCATTTTAATCACTTGATGATTTTCAAATGATGAATTATGCATTGTACCTTATGTGTGGAAGTTTCAAGTTCTAAGTCAAGCTTTTCAAGCCTTGTTCTACTACATTCGAGAGCGAATGTTCCCAAGAGGGAGATGATGTAAGGACCTGAATATTGTACGATTTTGTTGGAGCTTGAAAATTTCAATTTCGAGAAGTTTTGGACCAAGGTGACACTTTAAGGGGGACCTCATGGTCCATGTGAGATCACACGACCTGCGTGGTCTCCGATGAAGTGGCCCTTGGCCTTTGGTTGAGGTTCGGCTCTAAGGCACACTATACTTGGTGTCACGCCTAAAGCCCCATTAGGGAAGACTGGCACCCGTTGCCAATAAGGCCTGGGAGAACCAACCTGTATCTATGCGCTCTCTATAAATATTATAAGGGATTTCTACATTTAACATGCCTTTAAGAAAGTAAGCAGTAATAACAAGCCAAAAGGAAATACATATGGCTAGGCCGTTGGGGCCACGGTATCTAAAGTATGAGACATGACCACACTCTAATTTACATAGTCTACAAAGCCTCTATATAAGGAAAAGTGTCTGATAAGGGTCGGGACAGGCCCCGTCTCGACTAACTGTACAATACAAAAATATAAGCTCTAGACACACACGAAGCTCCGAAGCAACCTGTAGCATGGTAAATCCAACTGGATATCCTGTACTCCTACTGGGGAGATCTACTAGCACTTGTACCTGCAGCATGAAATGCAGCTCCCCCGTAAGGGACGTCAGTACGACATAATGTGCTGAATATGTAAGGAAGGAAATACTATATATGAAGAAATAACTCAAATGAAACTATGCATGGTGTAGTATAAGAGACCACCCTTATTCATATGTGGGATCATGTACTTTATGTTCTTTTTATTACTTTACCTTTACTGTATAGTTTGTGCACAACATGTAATACAAATGACCAGTTGATCAGTGGTCAATCTATATTGGGATTGGCCCTGGCTAGGCTCTTCCTTAACCTCTCAGGCTACCCCCCATGATAGGATCGTCCCTAGCTAGGTGATTCTTCCACACCTTGGGATACCACCCATCAATAAGCAATATACTTTAACTTTCACTTACTTTTGGGATGATTCTTTTGGTGGTCATAATATTGGAGCCGTAGGACTGTATATACAACATATGACATGTAAATAATCAAAAAAGACAACACCATAATGAAAGGAGTAGGTTACACAAATAATGAAATGCATAGGAGGTAGAACAACAAATGGACTTTATTTAGTAGAACGAACTTGGGTATCCTGGTATCCAAGTATATATGCAGATTTGGAGGTGACTATGTATGGGAGCATATGAACATGTGAAAGAGTAGAGACATGGCTGTTTGTTATGTCGAAGTAGATAAGAACCTCTATGTACCAAGGAAGAACCTAGGTTTCATGCCAAGTAATACGAAATCGAGTAGCCTTACATACCTCACTGTATGACCTCGCTATTACCTTGAGATAACCTTCCCTTCCTCCATATATTTATCTATTGACACAGTAGGTGATAAAACTAGCATTAGCAGCCAATAGATACATCTTGGCAGCTCAATCTTATAAAAAAAAACATACGGGCAGTAAGCAGGTATCTATAAACTCGAGCGTATTCTTTCAACCTTTCCGCCCCTAATCGTATTTTCTAATACAAATTATCATATATACATGTCATGTGCAGCCTGATTTAGTGCCATAACAGTCTTTCAATAGCCCACAAAGCACAATATATAACAATTCTATGCAACATACATATAGGCGGCATAATGTTACATCCCTTCGCTACATTACGACGTTGACAATTCAAAACCTTTACCAATTTCAACCAACTGTTCCAACAATATTTATATATGCAAATAGTCCTAAAACAGTCTTAGAATAGCATCTAAGTAGTAATGAAGGACGTGAGCCAATAGCCTTCCATCCAACAGTCCATAAGTTCGTATTAAGAACACTATTGCGATATCCTCTAAGGACTCACTTTTTTGGACTGTAAAAGTGGTGTAATAGCTAAGTTACACCACTAACAAACTAAACCTTGTTAAAAACATAAGTCCTACTTCATAATTCAGACAACCAAGAAGATAAAATCCTCTTAAATAGCAAGAAAAGTCCACAATAATCCTTAGGACACAAGTTGCCCAAATTTCCAGCACCAATATACTAGCATATACTTCTTATATTCCATGAAGAAACCATACTAAATACACAACTATAATTACTTACCTTTGCCTTCAAGATTAAGGTTTCCTTCAAGAACCCTAGAGGGTTGTATTAGCTGCTTAGTAAAGTGAAATAAAGAGAGAAAAAGAGTCTTTAAGAAAGCTGAAAATTTGCTCCAACGTGAAATGAATTAAGGAGCTGTTTTAAGCCCTTTTTAAAGAGTCTCTTGGCTGAATTTCTTTTTACCTTTTGATGACATAATAACACATATCAGTAAGCAGGTGAGGCAGCAGCTTGGCCCTCACACTTGGGCCTAAACGGGTCTCAAAGTTGATGGGCCTTGGCTGCCCATTTCCCAAATTTCTCTTCACTTGGTTGGGCCCAAATGGTTAAGTGAGTTGTGATGTACTTGGGCCCTTTTTATATGGTTATTGGGATGAAAATAATGTCATTTATGATGTTAAAACATGGGCTAAGTTACAACCTTAACAAGTACTTTACTCATAATTGGACTTGGACAAATTTGACGTCAGGCCTTGTCTCCATTTAGCTAGCAATTTAAGCTAAGCAAGTAGGTGACTCACCTGCTAGCTTACTAAGTCCTATAAAGATCTTAATTCTCTCACTTTGTTTAAGGTCATGATATCCTCA
>JAABOM020000096.1:5884215-5941807 GCA_011800125.2 Solanum clarkiae
TTGAAAGCTCTTGGGGTAGCTCTAGTTCATATGCAACTTGCCCGAACCTCTTAATAATCTGATATGGCCCTATGTAACGTAGGATCAATTTTCCTTTCTTACCAAATCACATAACCCTTTTCATTAGAGACACCTTCAAAAATACCCAATCCCCTACTAAGAATCCTAGTCCTCTTCTTCTAGCATCCATATATGATTTGTGACTACTTTGGGATGTTTCTAGCCGCTGCTATATTGCCTTCACTTTTTCCATGGCTTGTTGTACTAGATCTGGCCAAAGCAAGGTGGTTTCACCCACCTCAAACCATCGAATCAGTGTCCTACATTTCCTTCGATACAAAGATTCGTAAGGTGCCATCTTGATATTTGAGTGGTAGCTATTATTATAGGCAAATTCAATAAGTGGCAAATGGTCCACCTAACTACCTTTAAAGTCCAATGCACGAGCTCGCAACAGATAATAAATGTTTGAATGGTGCATTATGCTTGGCCGTATATTTGAGGGTGGAATGTTGTACTCAAATTCATTTGTGTCCCTAAACACCTTTGGAAGGACTTCCAAAACTTTGCAGTGAATTGAGCAACCCGATCAGATATAATGGAGATCGAGACCCCATGTAGCCTGACTATCTCTTTGAGGTATAACTTGGCATACTCTTCAGCTGTATAATCACTCCTAACTGGAAAGAAGTGTGTTAACTTTGTAAGTCTACCAATGCTTACCCATATAGTTCTAAAAAGAGCGAAGCAACCCGATAACAAAATCCATATTGATCATATCCCACTTCCATGTTGGAAGCTCTATACACTGCATATAATCTCCTCGCTTTTGGTGCTTCACTTTGACCTGTTGGCAATTTGAACATTGAGCCACAAATTCTGCAAGGTCCTTCTTCATGCCTCCCCACCAAAATATTCCCTTCAGGTCATGACACATCTTAGTTGATCCTAGATTGATGGAATATCTAGCATGATGGGCTTCTTCTATGATCCTCTTTCTTAATCCATTAATATGAGGCACACATAATCTTTTTAGGAAATAAAGTACTCCATTTAGTGTAATGTCAAAGCCCTTTATTGTACCCTTATGCACCTTGTCCTTAAGTCGTTGTAAAGTAGGATCGTCGAACTATTGTGCTTTCACCTCCATTACCAATGAAGACACTAAAGACACTACTGCCTTATGTACAATAACCCGTTCCTTTTGAGTTTCAAGAAGGTAAACTCCCAAACTGGCTAGTTGACGTAGATCCTTACCCACTCCTTGAATTACCATAACTTGATCACCAGTATTCATGATTTCCTTACGACTCAGAGCAACGACTACCGTATTTGCCTTCCCCGGATGGTATAGTATATCAATGTGGTAATCCTTTATTAGCTCTAGCCATCTCCATTGTCTTAAATTTAGGTATTTCTTCTTAAAAAAGTTCTACAAACTCTTATAGTCAGTATATATGTCAACATGAACCCCATACAAATAGCGATGCCATATTTTCTGAGCAAACACAACTGCTGCTAGCTCAAGATCATATGTTAGATAGTTTTTCTCATATAGCCGTAGCTATCTAGATGCATAAGCAATTACCCTACCATGCTGTATCAGTACACACCCTAAGACCACTCCTGAAGAATCACAATACACTGCATACCCTTTGATGCCTTCTGGAATTACTAGCACAGGTGCAGAAGTTAGCTTCTTTTTCAGCTCCTGAAAGCTCCTTTCATAGGCATCATTCCGTTGGAACTTGGTTGCCTTATGTGTCAACTTTGTTAGAGGTACAGAAATATAAGAAAAACCTTCAATGAAACTTCTATAATAGCCTGCCAAACCTAGGAATCTCAGAACTTCCATGGGTGTCGTTGGCCTTGGCTAATCATTCACTGTCTCTATCTTTTGTGAATCAACCTTATCCCCTTATCAGACACAATATGACCCAAGAATGCCACTAAGTTTAGCCAAAATTCACATTTAGAAAACTTGGCATACACTATTGATCACAAAGAACCTGTAACGATTGTCGTAAGTAATTTGCACGGTCCTCTTCTGATCGTGGATGTACCAAAATGTCATCTATAAATACTCTCACGAACACATCAAAGAATGCTTGAATACCTATTCATTAGATCCATAAAAACTGCTGGTTCATTCGTTAGCCCAAAATGACATAACAAGAAATTTAAAGTGAGCATAGCGTGTTCTAAAAATAGTCTTAGGTGTATCTTTCTCCTTCACCCTTACTTGGTGATACCTTGATCTCAAATCAATTTTTAAAAAACATTTGGTACCTTGTAACTGATCAAATAAATCATCAATCATGAGGAGGGGGTATTTATTCTTAATTGTCACCCTATTTAATTATCGATAGTCAATACACATTCTCAAGGCATCATAACCAAAATGCATAATATTAAGCAATAGGCATAACATAACAATATGGCATGTATGATCAATGCTTAAATAAAACACGCTTAAGTAACTCTTACTCATATAGGATATCCTATGTGTAGAAGAGAGCAAGCCAGTTATTAAAGGTACAAACCCCTTGGTGGTTGTGTGGTACAAACCCCTTACATGGTTAATGATAATGACACCTTATCACCAAAGTGGCGAAGTACAAACTTCTCACACGGTTGATGAGTACAAACCCCCACCTTGGTTACCTAGGCTCTTATGCCCCTGGATCCAGTATGGTTTAATGCAACACTTTATATAGCATATATCATATACATATACTCATCTCATCATCATATAGTCATTCATATCATATCTCATGCTTTATACCTTCAACTCCTCAAGAAAGCACATCCGAAAATTTTATTAAACACTTGGTCGATGTGTAATGTGGGTACAAGACCATGCAAATTGGAGATGAAATCATGCAAGAAAATCTGTTGCAAAACTAGCAATCAACACCTTGCAACACCCTTAAGCAATATACACCAAAACCTTTTATCAAATGTTACAATAGATCAAAGATTTATACCTTAAAACATAGCCAAACAATCACAACTTGAACATAGTTCATAGACATGTTCATACTAGTAAACCCATTTGTAAAATCAACTCTAAATCATCCAAGTTGAGTGAAAAAAAGGATTGGGCATCATCGGTGAAAGGTTCTAGTGGTTGAAACCCTCATACTTTAGCTTTAGAGAGTTTCTTGAAGAAGATTTGAAATGGAGGCTTGAAGCTTGAATGAAATCCTTATATTCAGATGAGTTTTGAGACTCTTGAACCTTGAGGACTTGGGGCTTGACTTGGTTTTCTTAAATTCCTACAAGACTTCTTGAAAACCTTGAGAATGGATGAAGATTAGAGAGTAATTGAAAGATTTTTGGTTGGTTTTTAGGGCTCAAAATGGCTTGACGATGAGGAATTTTTGTGCATATATGTATAGGGATACCCAATTGCCCTGGAGTAAAAAGAACAATATTCAGAACCTTTTTAACTAGTGCGGTCAGTTCCGAGTAGCGGATCCATCGCGGATAGCTACTATTTTTGCGACATTTCACAAAAAAAAATTTGTTGGCAAGGACAAAGTATACCTTGTAGGTACTCATTCTCCAACACAATTTTTCCCTATGAACAAGAATCTGAAGTCGGATTTGTAAAATTTTGCATGGATTAGATTGAAAAAAATACGTTATATGATCTTTCCGAGCTATGTGGAGGGGTGTTTAAATATCCCCCATTTGAGATATAAGGGTATTACAATTATGGGGGCATTCGTAGGCAAGTGTGGGGCGTTTCAGGAATAATCAAGTGGGCCTCGATCCCAGGCATAATCAACTCGGCCTCCAACCCAGGAATAGTCAACTGAGCCTCGAACACAGGATTAGTGAACTAGTGCTCGAACCTCAGAATCAGCATCTGCCAATCGGCATCTCAGTCGTGGTTACCAGACTCGGACCACGGGGCGCGACTCTCGGATCTCAGACACTCGAACGTGACCACCGGAGCTCAAATAGTGATGGGGAGCATTATCTAGGCTCGAGGTATCAAAACAGTCCCTCACTAAACCATTCTGTCTAGACCCGGGACTCCAAAATCATATTGTGCCCAGAGTGAACGTAGACGATGATAGTCACAACGTATATATATACCACATAATCCAGTCCAAACATCTATATGTAATCATTGCTCAGATAAGACTAGCTAACCCCAGCCTCAGATAAAGATAACAATGCACAAGGATTAACAACTATAAACAGAAGTATATGCCTTAAAGACTAATGTAGTGTCATGCGCACCCAAAGCCAAATACACCATGGTCCAGTCAATCACAAGTACTTTGAGTAAATATGGTTTCCTAACCCAAGAAATATCAAACAACGGGGCTTAGCCCAATATGTAATCACTGGGGTCTCAGACCCAAAATATAACCATTGGTATACCACAAGTATCCGGAACAGCCAAGTCCAGTATCTATACCACAATCAGTTCAATGTACGACGATATCATAGGTATTCTGAATAAATTGTCCCTTCGAAATTGTATCTATACTAGAGTCAATCCAGAGTATGGTGTATAATCAACAACAACTTCACAACCAGCATATCTCAGTAACATCAGGCTACACATTCATACAGACAAGAGTGAAGCTAGAATACATACCTGTCAAAGGGCATCAACCCATATCCCACCTTTATTAGGCCTTTCATAGTTCTATAGTGCCAGAGCTTAGCTACTATAGTCTTCCCTGCTAGTATAATCCAGAACAACCACCAATATCCCAAAATAATTATATTTACCCATATGCGAAGTACAAGACTATCTAGGAAGATAGGTGTTTAACAGATCATGACAATAGTGTTGAAATGCATAGTAGGAAGTATAACGAACAATTAGCCTCACTATATATACACATATCTTCCTTATGACTTCAAACCACGAACAACTCTCCATATACATGTATTTCAGCTCAGTCTAGAGGTAAGGAAAACTTGGCCTACCTATAAGGCGAATCCACACGCCCCTAATTAGTCCTTGTGAGTGTTACCCTATCTGACTAACTCCAAGAGCCATTTAGCTATCAAAATATGAATCAAAACATAATTACAACTGTTTTTGTCTCTAATATCTCAAGAAACGAGGGAGAATAGTTCAATTGTGACTAAAACAGAGAAAGTGGGGCACACACCCAAAATACCTAACCAACTCTTGTAAAATGATCCTTACGTCACCTTGAGTCTATATCAAAAAAATGTAGCTCAAAAAGAGGCTCAGAATAATCAGAAACAACCTCAAAACAAATGACATTTTCGTAACGGAAATAACATATATGTACAGTGGCTTGCATATCGAATTTCTCATAAATATGGCCAAATTAATAGAATCCAAACATATCATGATGTAGGTCTCGAAAATTACTACAATTTAGATTCAAATATTAATTAATTTCGGTAAGAAACAACTGAGATATCCTATTCCAAAGTTTTTTGAAAAAGACACAATATGACCATTTGCTAAAATAACATTTTTCACACCCAACAGAGATCTATCAATTTACTCCAACATTACCACAACGTGGGCCTCAAAAAAACACGAAATAGATCTAAATTTCACCAAATTTCGATTCAAAATGGATAAGAAATCACAATCGATGTTTCCAAAAACATACTCAAAACACAGCCACGAAGCCAGGATTCGTACCTCAAACGACGTGCAAAAATTAGTTTCCAAATCTCCCATGGTGTTTCTCTCAAAAAGTTACACAAGTTAACTTTTGAATCGCCCAAATCCGACAAAAATCGAAGGAGAAATCAAGTTTTAAAATTGCTTCTTCTTTTTCCTAAAATCTGTAAAAAAAAAAAAAAGGATCTATATAAACTGTTCACCACTTCTGCCATGTGGCAGCTCTTGGTTGGGCCATGTGGCGCCTCTTAATTTTCAGCAACTGCTCAAACTTAATTTAGATATTTCGACTTCATCCGCGGTGGAAAAAATAGAATTTATATATGAAATCTGATCGAAAATGGCATTCCGAAATCAATAGTGTAGTAAAAATTCCCACCAGAGGTTGTTTTATTCCAGTGTCATTCTCGTGTCCCAATATCGAAGTCTACCAGATGGACAAATATATGCCCGGAAGCCTCTGGAATCAAATGAAAGGTCCTCCTAGATCAAATTCAATGTTTTCGATCTAATGGTGTGGTCAAAATTTCCATTTGAAGCACGTTTACCAAGGACCTTGAGTAACTTTGTCTTGACCCGCTTCGACAGCTAAATTAGCAAACTCAATATAATTGTACCGAACATGTCCCTAGCCTAATTTGGCCATTTTGGAGATGATGGAACCATCAGAATTCCACTTCGAGATCATTTATTAGGACTTTTTCAGAAAATTTACTTTACGATCACAATTCCTCATTAACTCGTAAAACTATATAATTGTCAAATGATTCACCCAACGATCGAACAATCAGTGTCAATAACTCATAAATAATCCACGATTACTACGCAAATGCTGAAACAGATAAAATGTTCAATGGAACACAGAAATGACCTAGAGGGTCATTACACTCTACAAATTCACCCTCCCAAAATTACATGATCCATGTGATCCCAAAATCGCACAATTATGTTTGACATTGAGTAGTAAGTATTTGTTTATCCTTAGTCAGATATTAAGAATATTTTAATTTAAAGCTTATCTATTGAACTCACGGGTATGCATTTTTTTCCATATGCTCAAATAATTATCATGAGTTAACTTATAGAAACCAGCTACAATAAAGTTTAAATTTAATTATGTCCAGATAAACTAACATATAAATAAAAGAAAATCTCTTTTGAATATTTTATTAGAAGAGAGTAAAGATAAGTGAAAAGCCAAATAAGTCTTTATAATAGTATAATAAGATTTTTTAAGTAATATTTGGCAAAAGATTCACTCAATATCATTTTTTCTAAATTTGGCACTAAACAAAACTTCAAATATACATAACATATGTACGTTTCATCATTTTTGTCAAAGGTATTTTTACAAACAAAAAATTTTAAGTAAATATTTGGTCAAAAATTCATTCAATATGTTTTTTTTTCTAAATCTAGCACTAAACAACACTTCAAACACACACACACACATATGTTTCATCATTTTTGTTAAATGTACTTTCACAAAGAAAAGAAGAAGAATAGAAAGATTGATATTTGTGGTATTTTGATGGCAACACTCAACAATAGTGCATCCTCAACGATGTCTTGACCTCGGAGGAAAATTCCATTCTTGAGGAATTGCTCATCAAGTATTTATGCATTTAATGTTTTCTAAGTTTTGTAGTTTTTATTTGTGAATTATTATTTATTAAAAATTAGAGATTTTATCATTTTATAGTTTATCATGATGTCATGTAATTAAAAAATATAGATATTTTATGACTTTATTAATTGTTAGGCTTCTCTACTATTGAATTTCTTTATTTAGGGTTTGAGTCACCCAAGAGGAGAGAGAGTAGGTGGAAATACTAGTATCTAAACCTTCTTAAATCATAGTCACATATGATTTATGGTGAAATAAATTTTTAATAGCTAAGATGGAAACAAATATCAATTTGAAGCAATTAAAAATCAAATGTATCTACAAAATTTTTATTTTGTCCACCATGATGTGTTTAAAAATCAATTCTTGTTGGATGATCAAATTATAGAGAGAGAGAGAGAGAGGGAGAGAGAGAGAGAGAATATATTTTAATTAATTAGTGAGATCAAGGCCTATTTTATTAAAAAATCAAAGGCAGGAAGCAAAGGAGATTTTGCAAGCCCACCCCATCCGGACAATATATTCAGACCTTACAATGTAGGGTTTTCTAGAGACATCCATTTCCCACTTTTCTATCCTTAACCCTTTAGCTTCTAAGTGTGGTGTTTCACTTTCCGTCTTCAAGTTCCAAAGCCCCTACATGTTCTTGTGTTCTTCATCATCCCCTAAGTGATGCTTTGGTGTTTATCTATCTACATCTCCTTTTCTACAGTTGTTTCGATTTTGTTTTTGATGTAGTGCTTTTTCCAGCACTCCTTGTGATACTCCGCCTTGGCCTCCACATTTACATTTGGAATATAGGCTTTGCATCTCTATCCTTCTCGATCTATAAGCACTATCTCCTTTTGACTGTTTTTCCCAAATATTCCACCAATGTTCTGAAAATTTTTAGTCTTGCCCACTTGATATAATACGTTGTGTATTCTCCATCACAGCCTTGAGGTATTTACATGCCGCACTTGATGCTGACTATATCATTCTTCTTTTTTATTGATGTCTAACCATTTTTTGCACAACCTTTTGCTACAAATGTTGTGTGTAAGTTGTTGTCTTAGTTGTGCTTTGTTGGGAAACGTTACTATAGATATTCCTTGTAAATCATAGGACACTGATTTTCAGCATATACATCATGTTATGCACCTTTTTGGAACACTCTTTTATTATTAATGTCAGTATCATCAAAAATTATGCTTTGCTGAAATTCATAGGCTAGGGATCTAATGTTTCTATGTTGAAATCCTCCTAGCCATGTTGGGCAGTTGCATGCCTCCTGATATAGCAATATTTAGCTATATAATCTACCAAACTGTTTGCTTCTCTAAATATATAATGCAGTTGTATGTTGATTGACCGTATTATGCATTGAATCTCCTCCATAATTTGCACAATTTCTTGTGGGATATACCACTCCATAAGCATAATTTTCTGTATTCTTAGGGAGTCTATTTCTAGCACAACATTCCCATAGCCTTGGATTTTGCGATATTCTAAGTCCTTCAAAATAGTTTTTCCTTCAACATAGATACTTGTGCCTACCCCCATATTTCCTGGCTCAATATAAATAAGGTTACCAAACTCATTTCTTAGGCAAAAACCATAAGAGCTAATGCCTTGGTTCCCTTTACTAGCTCTATTAGTGTAAACCTTAACCCAACCTAGATCAGGCACCTTCCAATTAACCACTCTGCACTGTAGGGCTATCCTCTGCCTTTATTAAAACTCATAACAATCCTTGCAAGATATAGGCACAATTTTCAAATGATGAAAAGTTACCTTGATCAGCAACTATAGGGTTCTGGTGCACCCATGAAACATCTTATCATATGATGGAACTTTCGCATGCCTTATGTTATTTCCATTCTTCCATAACTCCCACACTATAATTGCAGGAATAGACCTCAGGTTCATCATCCCTCTTAACCCATTAGCATAATTCCACCATTGTACAATGGTAGTTGATAAATTTTCTTCATCCATATCAAAACTAGCACATTAAAGTGCCTTATAGCTTCATAACTATGGGAGCTACTAGGAAGCGATAGTCCATGGTCTCTTCTCCTCCATTGACACGACATTAACACCTTAACACTATTGAAATTCTCATCCTTTTCAAGACATCAACCTTCTCTTTAACACCCTTGACAAGAAAAAAGAAATCTATTGAGGAAAGTTACTACGCCACACCATTCTATGCCAAGAGACATTCTCTCTCCTCTGCTTTACTAGCTAATAGGAAAATTTGACTGAGAAAATTTAACAACCTAGCTTGAGATGAGAAGTTTTATATTGGCAAACCACAAGACATATGCTGAGTATATAAGTAAAGGCCTGGTCTATATACTGTGAGTTAATTTTTGGGGTGAGTCAAAGGGACAAATTCGTGATAGGCTAGGGCCAAGAGCAGACAATACTTTATAGTGTTGGCCAGGTCATAACAGGTGGTGTCAGAGCTACTCTTGTGTCAGCCTTGTCTATGTGGGTCAGAGTTTGAGTCAGAGTTCAACTGAGTTTAGGCCAATCCAGGTGAATCGAGACAAACCACAGTGCTAAGTCTAGGCAAACCCTATTCAGTGGGGCAAATATCAACGAGGACGCAGAGTCTATGGAGGGGTGTATGTAATAACTCATCTTGAGATGAGAAGTCCCATATCAGCAAAATACAAGAGCAATATTGGTATATAAGTAAAGGACTAGTCTACATATTGTGAGGCGCCTTTTGGGATAAATCGTGATGGGCTAGGCCCAAGAGCAGTCAATAGATTATAATAATGGGCTAGGTTATTATAATTTTTTTATTCGGTATCAATTTTGTTTCTTTATGAATAGAATGTTAGTTCCTTCTTGGTTAACCTCAGCGCTCACACCCATTAAAACAATTCTAGGTCAGGGTTAGGCTTGCCTATTAAGGGTTTAAGGTAGGCACCATCATGACCTGTAAAATTGAGTCATGATAATTCTTATACAATATATAACTACTACATATGTTTTACTTATTATTTTATTCTTCTAATGGGTCAGTGTCATCACAAATAAATATATTTAGTTAAGTGATTGTTAATGAGGATCTATTGAATCACTTCAAAGATTTACCCAATAAAGTTTTATATTATTTAGCATTAACGAAAACAATGACGTCATCTCGATAAATCATTTGATGCATATTTGTTTGTATACACTAAGAAAGATTGAATTGAATCAAGGGAATGACAAACGACAATGGAGCAGAAGAACAAATGAAATTTGATAATGATATCATTGGAGAGATCATCTCTCGCTTGCTCACGAAGTTTGCAATCCAATGTAAAATTCTAAGCAAGAATTTTAAAGATAGGATCCTAACTTTTCCCAACTTTTGTTCCAACATCATAAAAATTATTATGCACAACTTATCTATTTAGCCCTTCCGTTATTAGGAAAATTCGATAAAATTTTCTTAAACCCTACTCCAATCACTCAATTTTTGATAGATTTAACTTATCATGAAATTGAGCTTTTGGCCTCATCTAACAGGTTGATTCTCTTCGATTTTGTTATAGAGGAAATTATAGTTATATTTTTAATCCAGTTACAGGAGAACACCAGTTGATATCATACCAGAGTCAACAAATGTGATTGATTATCCAGGTCTAGCTGTTGATTACCTTAGTTCAGATCCATAAAAGTTTGTAACTATAACTCAAATAATTAAAAATTTCAACTGGTTCTACAAATTTCTATGTAATTTCATCAGAGAGGCCTGATTTATGGCATAAAATTAAATTGAGAGCCAATACTTCCATTGATTTATCCTAATACTGTGCACCAATTTACCTGTGCAATTTTATATGTTGGCGTGAAATCATAATTGGTATATGACTTTGTCATGGTGAGGGGCTAATATATAAAATTGCGCTAGTAAACTGGTGCACAATAGTAAGATAAATCAATGGAAGTATTGGCTATCAATTTAATTTCATTCCATAAGTTAGGCTTCTCTAATGAAATTAAATAGAAATTTGTAGAACCAGTTGAAATTTTCAATTGTTTGAGTTATAGTTACCAATTTATATGGATCTGAACTAGGGTAATCAATAGCTAGACCTGGATAACCAGTCACATTTTGTTGACTCTGGGTATGATGTCAACTGGTGTTTTCCTTTAACTGGATTAAAAATCCAACCAACGATAATTTCCTCTTAATCAAAATCCAAGAGTATCAACCCATTAGATGAGGCCAAAATCTCTGTTTCATGATAGGTTAAATCTATCAAACATTGAGTTATTGGAGTAGGGTTTAAGGAAATTTTGTAGAATTTTTCTAATAAAGGAAGGGCTGAATAAATGAGTTGTGTAAAATAGTTTGTATGGTGTTGGAACAAAAGTTAGAAAAAAATTTGATCGGAAATCCTACCTTTAACTTTCTTGCTTAGAATTTTACATTTGATTGCAAACTTCACAAGCAAGCTAGAGAAGATCTCTTCAATGATATCATTATCAAATTTAATGTGTTATTTTGCTCTATTGTCCTTTGTCATGCCCTCGATTTGTTTTGTTCTTTAATAGAGTCTAGAAAGAAAGACACGTCAAATGATTTATTGATATGAAGTCGTTGTTTTCATTAATGCTAAATAGTGTAAAACTTTATTAGGTAAATCTTTGAAGTGATTCAAAAGATCTACATTACCAATCAATAAACTAAATATATTTCTCAAGATTATAATAATAAATAATAAATGTAATAGTTATATCTTGTATAAAAATTATCACGAGTCGACTTCACATGTCATGATAATGCCTACCTTAAGCCTAGTAGTCAAGCCTAACCCTGACATCAAATTTCTGGTAATGGGTGCGAGGGCAAAGATTAAACTAGAAGGAACAAACTAATATTCTAGTTATAAAGAAACAGGCATGATACCAGATACAAATACACAAACACAAAAACAATGATAAAAAGTCCTCCAAGGACCTGGAAGTAACTTGTACAAAACTACTATAGATGCGATAGATTTAACTAATTGTGAAACTGAGTTTTTAGCCTTATCTAATGGGTTGATACTCTTGGATTTTGATTTAAAAGAAATTATAATTTATTGTATTTTTATCCAGTAACAGGAGAACACCAGTTGATATCATATCCAAAGTTAACAATGTGATTGGTTATCCCGGACAAGTTGTTGATTACCCTAGTTCGGATTAATATAAACTAGTAACTATTAGACAAATGTTAGATAATTTCAACAGGTTTTACAAATTTCATGTAGTTTGATCATAGAGACCTGATGTATGGCGTGAAATTAAATTGAGAGCCAACACTTTTATTGATTTATCCTATTATTGTGTACCATTTTTGTGCAATGACATATATTAGCATAAAATAATTATTGGTGTATGACTTTTTCACGGTGAGGAGCTAATATATAAACTGTGCCAATAGGTAAAATTGTGCCAGTAAACTTGTGCAAATAGTAGGATAAATCGATGGAGGTACAGGCTCTCAATTTTATTTCATACCATACGCAAGGTTCTTTCTAATGAAACTACATGAAATTTGTAGGAAGTTGAATTTTTCAGTCATTTGTCTTATTATTACCAATTCACATTGATCTGAACTAGGGTAATAAACAGCTAGGCCTGGATAACCCATCACACTTTTTTTATTTAGGCTATGATAGCAACTGGTGTCTTCCTGTACTGGATTAAAATACAACAAAATATAATTTCCTCTAAATCAAAATCCAAGAGTATCAACCCATTAGATGAGCCCAAAAGGTTAATTTCATGATATGTTAAATCTATCATATCTAAAGTAGTTTTGTACAAGTGACTTCCAAGTTCTAATAGAGTGTTTTATGGTTGTTTTGTGCGTGTATGTGTGTGGTTGTGTATCCGTTATCATTTTTATTTCTTTATGACTAGAATGTTAGTTAGTTCCTCCCAATTTAGTCTTAGCCTCGCGCCCATTATAAACAATTCTGGGTCAGGGCTAGAAAAGACTAATAGAGGGTTAAGATAGGCGTCATCATGACCTGTAAAGTTGAGTCGTGAAAATTATTATACAATATATAACTATTACATATATTATTTAGTTTATTGATTGTTAATATAGATCTTTCGAATCACTTCAGAGATTTACCAAATTAAGTTTATACTATTTAACATTAATGAAAACAATGACATCATCTTGATAAATTATTTGATGCGTCTTTCTTTGTAGACCCTAAGAAAGAATGAAATGAATCAAGGGCATGACAAACGACAATTGAGTAGAGGAGCACATGAAATTTGGTGATGATATCATTGGAGAGATAATCTCTTGCTTGCTCGTAATGTTTGGAATCCAATGTAAAATTCTAAGAAAAAAACTTAAAGGTAGAATATTCAATCCTAATTTTTTCTAACTTTTGTTCCAACACCATAAAAATTATTCTACACAACTCATCTATTCAGTCCTTCCTTTATTAGAAAAATTCTGCACAACATAATCATATAATCTCACATAATCTAGGCGAACTAGAAAAATTCTAGGTTTTGAGAGATTATGTGATGATCTGCCTAATTGGCATACAAGTATACAATACTATACCTCAGTTGGGGGCAGTTGTGGTAATGGCCTACACAGTCTTCCTCACTCGGTATCGATGTTGAGTACTTGGATTGTTTCAAGTTATCATTGTTCTTCACTTTAATTGGTTTAGTTTTGGTTTGTGGGTTCACATACATGCTTATTCCTTGATCTTAGTTTGTTTTGCTATACTGCTATGGCTCTATATATTGGGACTTTGTTTATGTTCACTATTTCACGCGGTCCATCGATGATGCCTACTGGGTCCCTTTTTTGGTACTCAGACCTACTTCTGCATCTCCCCATGTTGCAGGTCTAGGTAAGGGTCATGATAGTTGATTTGGGGAACCTCGGGAGCTCATAGGAGAGTTCTGTTGAGCACCAACAGCTCTGGCTTTTTCACAGTCTCCTTCCTGTTGATGGTCATATTTTGCATCTGGACATCGGCCTTGTACATTAGAGTTTTATATTTGTAGATGTACTCCTAGTTTTGTATATTGTTATGATTATTGATATATGTATATAATATGTCCTTCTGTTTATTATACCTCTGTATTGTTAACTTCCAAGTTCTTGGTAGATGTCAGTGTATATATTATTATTACATCAATTTGGTTTTGACTAGAGAGCTAGGATAGGTACCCTTCGGTTAGGGATTAGCTTGCCCGTAGGTGGGACTAATATGCGCTATCATGACTGGCACCGGGTCGTGATAAGGCGGTATCAGAGCTGAAGGTTCACTAGTCTCAGCTGTACAGAGCTACCATCTAGTAAAGTCCTGCGGATGGGTGCGGAGACGTCTGTGGCTTATTTCAAGAGGCTACGGGATGTTTAGGAACTTTCTTGTGTTTTTTATCTGGTTGTTCATTTTGCCGTTAGTTCTCCGATTACTAAGAATTTTGCTTCATTCGTCCCTCCGCGTGGATGTTGTGTATAGGGCAGACTCTGAGCATGGGAAATTCTACATCATCAGTCCTAGATAGGGAGCAACTCCTACAGCCCGTTGAGTAGAGGTTAGATGCCCTCGATTTGTAACAGCCAGATAAGGTAGCTTACAGGTAGTGAGAATGTAGAAGGGCCATAGATGTAGGCTTCATGATTAGTACTTGATTGGTGGTAACTATGGATTACTCTATGAGAGATGTTGCTGGGGATGGATTTGTGTGATATGTATATTGGTAGGTTAGCTTCCTGTTAAAGGTTATCTTGGTTGTGAGTGCGCTTATAGAGATCTTGAAGGTGAGATAAGATTAGATTGAGGTAACATTGAGCATTGGTTCGTTTCGGATATTCGTATTCAATTATTTACCTACTGGTTTGACCTGTTGGGTTTTTAGATGTTGATGAGTATGTTTACTTGGTAGGATATGAGTAGTTATCGCCTATGTTGTGATTATACCTTGTTGGTGTCTAAATGTTAGCTAAACCATGTGATTTATACATATGATCATTTTGATGCTTGCTTATTAGATTAGGCAGTCTAATATTATTGTATATAGTATTTAAGAGGCTTGCTGTCGGTCATACGCTTGGCTGCACCTTGTGCCTCTATTGTTATGATTTTGTTGTGAGGATTTGTTGTTGTGCGGTCTCCTAATTTTTAGGTGACTGGATTTTGGGATAAAATGCTATCCCTAAAGGCTTAGTTGGAGGATCAATTGCTGTATAGGATATTGCTGCGTTATCAGATGTGCTGCTGGCCACTCTTCCCTTGGGATTTGTTATGATTATTGTCTGACTGAGAATCTGTTTCTCGGAATCCTTGCTATGCTTGTCAATGGGAATGTCAATCATTTTTCCATATTGCTTGGTACTTAGGCTTTGGTTATATAGTGTTAGGTGTGTTGCTCTTCCCATTGCTTGTTTGGGTATGAGTTCCAATTCTCTTTTATCTCGGGTTAGATGTTGAGGTAGTATAAGGTCCCTTCTATTAGTAGGGGATTTAGCGTGATGATTCTCCAAGATTGTGATACGCGGATTGAGTGATATTGTTGGATGGCCTCGAATTAGATACTGTCTTAGGTGTTAGAGTCCCTGGGTGATATTGTGGTGTTCGAGTACCCGTGTGACACTACTTCTGATGGATCAGGTGCCACGTGCTAGCACAGGGTCGAGGACCTATTTGATTTGTGATTATTGGGGCGAGGCCCATGATTACTTACCTCTGGATCCACTTGCCCATTCATATCCTGATTGTGCATGGGTGTACCTCTTAGGCTTATGCATGCTCGGTGGGTGTTCAGGCTTAGACACTAGGGCATTACACCCATGTACAACTGACCCTTATTTTGTGATATGGAGAGATTGGCTGTGTGATAGTTCTCTGGGATTATGTGATGGTTCTAACAGATTATGTGATGATCTATCGATTCTATATTGTGTGCGAGTGTACCTTCAGGCATATGGGGAGCCCAATTGGTATATAGGCATAGATACTAGGGCCTTGCACTGGTGTACAACACCGTACCTCAGTTAGGGTAGTTGTGGTATTGTCTTAAGCATTCTTTTTCAGTCAGTATCGATGTTCAGTACTTGGGTTTGTATCACAAACTATAGCTCTAGTTCTTTCGCGGTATCCTTCCTGGTGATAGCCGTCTTTTGTATCCTAAAATTGGCCTTGAACATTAGAGTTGTGTATTTGTAGATACACTCCTTGTTTTGTATATCATGATTAGATGCATGCGGACATCGGCCTTGTACTTAAAAAAAAATTCTCTTGTTTATACAGATGGACTAGGTGAATTCATCAGTCTTTAGCCCTATCTGCAGAAACATGGCATTGAACACTTAATATCACCACCCTATACACCACAATGTGTTCCCATGGCTGAACGTCATCATATTCTTGAAATGGCTAAAACCCTTCTTCATGAGGCATTTGTACCCCCTGAACTCTAGTTTTTTAAATGTCACTATGTTGCCTACCTTATTAACTAACTTCCAACTCCCATCCTCAATAGTGAGTCACCCTATGAAAATTTGTTTGGCTAATCTCCTTACTATAACACCCTAAAAGTTTTTGGTTGTCTCTGTTATTTGTAGCTGAAACCTTATACTAAAAATAAACTTGAACCTCGATCCACTGGATGTATGAATTCAGGTATCTTCACCATGCTCACATCTTCTTTGGTCCCATTTAACACAAAAGTTTCATATGTCGAGATATTCAATTTTTTGAAACAAAATTTCCTTTAAGAAAAATGTCCTCCATTAGCGTAAATACACTTCCCAATCAAACTGGAGAGTTGTTAACTCAAAAAAGAACACTTCCACACTAATTCTCACTCCTACTCCCTCTATTCCATCCCTTATTCCAGTGCATATTGATGCCACCTACAACAATAACACCTATTCTCCTGGCTATGCTAACTCCAACAGAAACGACCAAGTACCATCAATTGCAGAGACATCAGCTAATCCACTACTCCCTATTTCTTCTCCAAATCAACTTCCTGTTTCTTCTTCTCTAAATGAGCCTGCTACATATAAGCCTTTTCATACTCCCACCTATGACCATTTGAAAGTACTTAAAAGAGTACTACAGTGTCTCAAAGAAACTACAAGTTCAGGACTTCACATCTTTCGCAACTTTGACTCCAATTTGTATATATATGCTGATGCTGACTGGGATGGCAATCCAAATGATAGAATCTCTATATCATATTACATACTTTTCTTTAGACCAAATCCAATCAGTTGGTCATCAAGAAAACAATGTGTAGTGGCTCACTCGTCTACTGAGGCAACGTATAAATAAGTTGTAAATGCACTTGCAAATATTATGTAACTGAGAAACTTACTTCAAGAGTTACATGTCACCATCTCAAGTACACCAACAATATACTATGGCAATATTTGAGTCTTTTATTTATCTGTCATGACAAAAGCCTAGGGACTAGACGTGACATGGTGAATGGGGAATCCGAAGGAACTGCAAACAAGCCACTTAATTAGCCATTACACATCATTGGTCACGGAAGCATACAAAGGCATAAAGAGTAATAATAGGGCAATGGGACTAAGGGAACTCATATAAATATCATAAATAAGAGAAAAGAGTCAAGCTCATCATAAGTAAACAATATGTCCAAGAAACACCTCTAATACCTAGATAGAGCGAGGGCCAAGACAAAGTAACCGGGCTCACCCTCATAGTCAAATTGAACATAAGATAGTGTCTCAATACATAGATAAGATGGAAACATAAACCAGAGTCCCCAAAATGGAGGACTCACCAATAAGCTTGGGATAGAACCGTCTAGCCACGTGGAGGAGAAGGATGATCAACATGGGAACCGGGTCCTACATGGTGATATCATTTAGGCAAAAGTATGCATTAGTACTTTGAATGTACTGATTATGTGAGAGGCAATGCAACAACGAACAAGATCCATAGTCAAAATGCATACATTAGATAATAGACATAGTATAGCAATGTGGCATGTACTCTCGATGCATAAGACAAAAATTCTCGGGTAAATCATACTTATGTAAGATATCATACGTGTAGAAGAGACCAAGCTAGAATCCTAACTTTGGATGGGAGGTGCCGTTCACACCTGGACACCGTGGTGGAAAGGTACTTACCCTTAACATGGTAGATGTAGTTCACACTTGGACACCCTGGTGGCAAGGTACTTACACCTCACATAGTAGATGTCATTCATACCCAGACACCCTGGTGAAAAGGTACTCACCCCTCACATGGTCATCTGGGCCCTTATGCCCATCGGACTGGACATGGTCTAATACAACACATCATATAGAACATACATATATACATCTTGTGCATAAGCTCATTGAAACATCATACACATCATATCTCATGCTTTGAACCTTCAATTCCTCAAGACACCATAACCGAACATTTTATAGAACACCTTGGGGGTGTGTAATAGGGGTAATAAAGCATGCAATTTATAGATGAAGTCATGCAAGAAAATCAACGGTAAAACCTTTAATCAACACCTTGCAATAGCCCCAAGACATTCATATCAACACCCCTCATCAAATCCAACATTAGATCCAAGATTTGAAGCTCAAAACATGCTAAAACAACCATTCTTTCATGAACATGAATCACTATGCAGTAAATTTCTCAATATACAAGGCCCACATGTAAAATCTACTTTAAATCATGCAATATTAGTAAAAAAAGGGTTTAGGCACTATGGGTGGAAGGAACTAATGGTTCCACACCACATACCTTAGCTTTTGTGAAGTTCTTGAAGAAGACCATAATGGAGATTAGAAGCTTGGCTGAGATCCTGGAAGAAATCCTTGAGATTGGCCTTGAGTTTAGGACTTTAATTTAGGGTTAGAAATGAGCCTAAGTGTTTGGGGAAATATTTGGGAATGTTTAGGGTGATATAGGGGTGAAATAAGGCTAAGTATAGGTGAAAAAATATTTGGGAAAACTTAGGTCCGACACTTAGAAAATTTGGGCGAACTGGGAAAACACAGTGCAGAAATAATACGTCTTTGCATTGCAGAGAGGACATGGAGGCTCTCTGGAAATCTCACCAAGCGAAATTTCATAATTCGATAGCTTTTCTTTGAAATCAATATTTGACCCTTGTTACCCCAATTTGGACCCCCTGAACAAGAACATGAAGTCAAATTTTCAAAATCCCAAAATTATTTCTAGATATATGGAAAACAAGTTTTTGGTTATTTCTGAGACACGTGTTCGGGCACTTTTTGGGGTCGTTTCAATATATCCATCTTTGGAACAGTCATCCTTGAACGTACAAGATACTTATAATACAAGAATAATCATGAAAAAATCAGCCCCAACACGAATGCAACATTACATTTAAAACATCACTTTCAAAATCGCATTATAAGTGTGAAATCATCATGAATTGCCAACATAAACATGAATGCACAAGAATGACATAGGGGCTGAAATATAATACCTAATAGCATATAGGGGACTTAGAATTAGTACCTTAGGCTTGAGTGGAAGGGAAGAGATAAGGGTACCGCTTTTGCATATCCGCTTCGGCCTCCCACTTAGCACTTTCGACTTGTTGGTTCCGCTAAAGGACCTTAATCGATGACACTTCTTTTCTCCTCAATTCATTACTTGCCTATATAAAATCTGAACCGGAACCTCCTCATAAGTCAAGTCATCCTAAACAACACCCACAACATTAAGAGGTACAACAGCATTAGGATCACCAAAACATTTTCTCAACATAGAGATATGAAACACCGGATGGACCAAATTCATCTCACTAGGCAACCTCAACTCATAAGACACCTTTCCAACCCTCTTTATCACCTTATAAGGACAAACATATCTAGGACACAATTTCCCTTTCATACCAAAATGAACCACACCTTTCATTGGAGAAACCTTCAAATAAACCCAATCACCCACTTGGAATTCTAGGTCTCTTCTTCTTATATTAGCATAGGATTTTTGACGACTTTGGGCTATCCTCAACCTTTCCCTAATCATGTTTACCTTCTCAAGAGCATCCATAACAAGATTAGGCCCCAATAAAGCCACATCTCCAACCTCAAACCTTCCCATCAGTGATTTACAACGTCTCCCACAAAGAGCCTTAAATGGAGCCGTACCGATGCTAGAGTGATAGCTATTGTTGTAGGAAAACTCAGTCAATGGAAGATGGTCATCCCAACTACCTTTAAGCTCCAAGAAACAAGCCCTAAGCATATCCTATAGTGTTTGAATTGTCCTCTCGGCTTAGCCATCTATCTGAGAATGGAAGGCCGTACTAAGGTATCTTTGGTTCCAGGACTCCTTTGAAAAGATCTCCAAAAGTGTGAAGTGAATTATGCACCACCATTCGATATCTTGAAGAAGGGAACCCCATGCAACCTCACTAACTCATGGATGTAAAACCTTGCATACTCTTAAGCCACATATGTAGTCCTAACCTGTAGAAAGTAAGCCGATTTCATCACCCTATCATCCACCACCCATATTGAATCAAACCGTTTTCTAGTCTTAGGCAACTCAACCACAAAATCCATATTAATTACCTCCCACTTCCTAGTAGGAATCTCTGTGTCTTGGTTTAGGCCACCCGGCTTTTGATGTTCGACTTTGACTTGTTGGCAACTATGGCAACTGGAAACAAATTTGGCAATGTCCCTCTTCATGCCTCCCCAACAATACACATTCCTCAAGTCTCTATATGTTTTGGTGGAACCGGGTGGATAGAATAAGAGGAATTATGGGCTTCATCAAGAATCTTCTCCCTCAAACCATAAACACATGGCACACAGAACCTACCTTGGTATCTAAGGGCCCCATCTCCCCCTTGTGAGAAAACCTCTATTTTGCCTCTTTCACCAAGGCCTTCCATTAAAGCAAGGAGGAGTCTAGAACATGTTTTGCTATCACCTCATCAACCAAAGAAGATTTAGAATCATCAACAACAACAACACCATTACCAGCATCTTCCAATCTCACCCCCAATCGACCTATGCACCTCCGTAGCCATCTCCCTTTCACCACCATCCACATCAGCTAGGGTACCCATGGACACCCGACTCAAAGCATCCGCCATAACATTTGCCTTACAGGGATGGTAATGCACACTCATGTCATAGTCCTTAAGGAGTTCTAGCCACCTTCTTTGTCTCAAGTTAAGATCTTTTTAAATGAAGACAGATTGAAGGCTATTATGATTGGTGAAGACATCAAGACGCACCCCATACAAATAATGACGCCAAATTTTTAATGCAAACACCATGGTGGCCAATTCAAGATCATGGGTAGAGTAGTTCTTTTCATGCACCCTTAGTTGCCTAGAAGCATAGGCTATAACCTTACCATTTTGCATTAGCACACAATCCAAACCAACTCTAGATGCATCAAAATACACAACAAAACCCTCAAGCCCATTCGGTAGGGACAATATAGGAGCGGACACAACTCTATCTTTCAATGTTTGGAAGCTTTTCTTACATTTATCGGTCCATACAAACTTAACCTTCTTTTGAGTCAATTTTGTAACAGGGGAAGCAATGGAGGAGAACTCATTCACAAACCTTCTATAGTAACCTGCAAGGCCCAAGAAACTCCTAATATCTGACGGGGTCAATGGTTTGGGCCAATTCCTAATCACATCAGTTCTCTTAGGATCTACTTGTATACCTTCCCCCGTCACTACACGACCCAAGAATGCAACCTCCTTCAACCAAAATTCACACTTGTCATACTTAGCATGCAATCTCTCCTCCCTTAATCTTTGCAACACAACTCTCAAATGGCCTATATACTCTTCCCTACTATTATAGATCAAAATAACATCAATAGAAAGCACAATAAAGGTATCAAGGAAGGGCTTTAAGACCCAATTCATTAGGTCCATGAAGATGGACGGTGCATTAGTTAATCCAAAGGACATCACCACAAATTCATAGTGCTCGTATCTAGTCCTGAAGGCCATCTTGGAATATCACACTCCCTCACCCTCACTTGATAGTACTCGGACCAAAGATCAATCTTAGAGAAAAAGCTAGCCCCTTGCAATTGGTCAATCAAGTCATAAATTCTTTGAAGAGGATATCTATTCTTTATAGTGACCATATTGAGTTGCCAGTAGTTAATACACATTCTAAGTGACCCATTTTTCTTCTTTACAAACAACACTGATGCAACCCACAGTGATTGGCTAAGTCTAATAAATCTCTTCTCTAACAAATCTCTCAATTGCTCCTTTAGCTCCTTCAACTCTTCTGGGGCCATATGGTAAGGGGGAATGGAGATAGGTTGAGTATTGGGAAGGAGATCTATGCCAAAATCTATCTCTCTTTCGGGAGGGACACCGGGAAGGTCTTTTGGAAAGACATCAAGAAACTCATTTACAACCGAGACCGACTCAATGGAAGGGACTTTGGACTCCACATCTTTAACCTTCACAAGATGATACAAAACACCCCTTCGAAATCAACCTATGGGCTTTACTAGATGAGATGAACCTACCCCTCACTACCACATCATGACTCTCCCACTCTAGGATAGGTTCATTTGGGAATTGAAACTTGACCCTATGGGTTCTACAATCAATAGAAGCATAATGTGCATGCAAACAATCCATCCTAAGGATAACATCAAAATCAACCATATCTAATTCAACAAGATCACAAGGTATGATTCTAGGCAAGATGAAAACTGGACAATTTCTATACACTTTCCTAGCAACAATAGATACACCAATAGGAGTGGACACCTCATATGACTCATGCAACAATTCCGACTCAACATGGAACTTTGCAGCAACAAAGGGGGTAACAAAGGAAAGGGTGGCACCCGGATTAATCAAAGCATATATATCAAGGTCAAAGATTTTCAACATACCGGTAACAATGTCGAGGACCTCACCAACCCCTTCCCTCTCATAAAGAGCATAAAACTGGTTATGCCTTAGGGCACCACCTTGAGGACCACCTCTACGCAAAGGGACCACATTTGCACCCCAGACCTTGCCACGAAACTTTGCACAATGTATCCTCTTGTGACAATGCTCACCACATTCATAGAATGCATTAGAACCCTTCAAACATGGACCCCCATGAAACCTCTAACACCTAGGACATATATCATTAGGAGCCACAAGACCTATACCTCAGAGCCTAGGGAAGTCACTGGAAAACTCCCTATTAGTAGCATGAGGAGGCCTTTGGCCTTGTTTGAATCTAGGACCTTTGTGGAACCTACCCTTAAATCGGACCCTCTTGCCCTTATAACCCTCTTCTTTCTCTACTTATCATCCTCCATTTGCTCGACATATGCCATCATTTGATACAAGTCCGTGTCACCAATAAGTAAAACGGACCGACACTCTTCACTTACCAAATCAGAGACACCCATAATGCAATTATTCATCCTTGACCTAGAATCGGCCACCAAGTGGGGAGCACACTTTGAAAATTGATTAAATTTGAGGGCATATTCTGTCACACTCATACTACCTTATTTCAAGTTCATAAAATCAACCATATTTGCTTCCCTAAGAACAAGAGAAAAGAACTAATTAAGAAAGGCCAATTTGAATTCATCCCAAAGCACTACATAGCCATTACCCTTCTGTAACACCCCACATCTTACAATACTAGTACTATGCAAATGAAACATGATATGATTTGGTCAAATTAGTACCCATTTTCAAAATCACTTGAATCTCAAATTGGAGGGCGATATGTATGTCTAACGTTGAAGAAGGTCGAGTATAAATAAGTTTTAACTCAAATTGAGGAAATCACGACCCTAAATAAAGTGAGAGAAGTGAGATGCTTGTAGGACTTAGGAAGCTTGTATTTGATTCACCTACTTGCTTAGCTTAAATTTTCTAGCTAAACGGAGACAAGGCCCAACGTCGAATT
The DNA here is from genome assembly GCA_011800125.2 of Solanum clarkiae. Lineage (NCBI taxonomy): Eukaryota > Viridiplantae > Streptophyta > Magnoliopsida > Solanales > Solanaceae > Solanum > Solanum clarkiae. The sequence goes on from JAABOM020000096.1 coordinate 5,908,390, forward strand.
TGTCCAAGTCCGATAATATATAAAGTCCGTGTTAAAAGTGTAACTTTAGCCCGTGTTTTACCATCATAAAAGGACAATACTTACAGCCCAAGATGAATCATAAAAGGGCCTAAGTACATAACAACCCACTTGACTAATTAGGCACAAACTAAGTGAAGAAGAATTAGGAAAATGGGCAGCCAAGACCCATCAACTTTGAGACCCGTTTAGGCCCAAGTGTGAGGGCCATGCTGCTACATAAAATGCTTGTTGATATATGTTAATATGTGGTGAAAAGTTCAAGTGAAATTCGGCCAAAGGGAACCCTTAAAAGGGCTCAATAACAGCCCCTTAAATCATTTCACTTTGGAACAAATTTTTAGCTTCCTAAAGACTCTTCTTTCTCTTTACTTCACTTCACAAGGCAGACAATACAACCCTATAGGGTTCTTGAAGGAAACCTTAATCTTGATGGCTAAGGTAAGTGGAAATATCCATGTATTATTTTATACCTATCCCACGATAAACAAGAAGTATATGCTAGTTATGCTTGTGTTGGAAATTCGGACAACATGTGTCCTAAGGATTGTTGTGAATTTTTGTTGTTATTCAAGAGGATTTTCTCTTCTTGGTTAGTTGAATTACGAAGTAAGACTTATGCTTATAACAAGGTTTAGTTTTGTTAGTAATGAAACTAAGCTGCTGCACCAGTTTTATAGTCTGCGAAAGTGAGTTTTTATGGGATATCGCAGTTGTGTTCTTAGTATGAACGTGTGGGCTAATGGATGGAAGGCTATTGAATCACATCCTTCATGGCTGCTTTGGTACTATTTTAAGACTAATTTAAGGCTTTTTTATGTATAGATGTGTTGAGGAAAGTTTGGGTAAAGTTGAAAGAGGTTCGGGATTGTCAATGTCAAAATGTTGCGAAGGGATGTAACGTTATATCGCCTATTTGTATCTTGCATAGAATTGTTATATGGTGTGCTTTGTGAGTAGTTGTAAGACTTTTATGGCACTCAAACAGTCTGTACATGATATGCATACGAGAATGGGTATTAGAAAGTACGATTAGAAGCGAAAAGGTTGAAAGAATACTCTCGGGTTTACAATTTTATGCTTGCTGCCTGTATGTTATTTTTTTAATGAGATTGGGAAGCCAAGATGTATCTATTTACTGCTAATGCAAGTTTTATCGTCTACTATATTGTGGATAAATATTTGGAGGAAGGGAAACTTATCTCGATGTAATAGCGATGCCGTACAACGAGGTATGCAAGGCTACTCAATTTCATCTTAATTGACATTAAATCTAGATTCTTCCTTGGCATATAAAGGAACTTACCAACTCTGACAAAACTATTAACCGTGTCTCAACTTTTTCACATGTTCATATGCTACCATACATAGTCACCTTTAAATCTGCGTACATACTTGGATAACAAGATACACAAGTTCGTTCTACTAAATAAAGTTCATGTGTTGTTCTACCTCCTATGCATTTCATTATTTTTGTAACCTGCTCCTTTCATTGTGGTGTTGTATTTTGTTATTACTTATATGTCATATGTTGTATCTACAGTCCTACAGCTCCAATATTAAAACCGTCAAAAGAATCATCTTAAAGGTAATTGAAAGATAATGTAAAGTATATTGCTTATTGATGGGTGGTAACTTGAGGGGTGGAAGAATCACCTAGCTAGGGTAGATCCTATCACGCGGGGTAGCCGAAGGGGTTAAAGAAAAAACCTAGCCAGGGCCGATCCTGATATAGATTCATGACTGATCTGCTGGTCATTTATATTTCATGTTGTGTACAGATTATACAGTAAAAGTAAAGTAATAAAAAAACATAAAGTACATTGTTCCACAGTATAACTAAGGGGTGGTCTTTTATCCTACACCAGTGATAGTTTCATTTGAGTTGTTACTTCATATACAGAATTTTCTTCCTTACATTTTCAATACATTATCTCGTTCTGATGTTCCTTACGGGTGACCAGCATTTCATGCTGTAGGTACAGGTGCTAGTAGATCTCCCCAGTAGGAGTGTAGGATATCTAGTTGTTCTTACTAAGCTCTAGGTTGCTTCAGAGCTTTGTGTGTCTAGAGTTTATATTTTTGTAGTGTATAGTTAGTCGAGGGAGGGGCCTATCCCGACCCTAATCAGATACTTTTCCTTATCTAGAGGCTTTGTAGACTATGTAAATTAAAGTATCGTCATGTCTCGTACTTTAGACACTGTGTCCCCAATGGCCTAGCCATATGCATTTCCTTTTGGCTTGTTACTATTTACTTTCTTAAAGGCATGTTGGATGTAGAAATCCATTATAATATGTATAGAAAGTGCATAGATACAGGTCAGTTCTCCCGGGTCTTATTGGCAATAGGTGCCAGTCCACCTTAATGGGACTTTGGGCGTGAAACCTTCTAACCTTTCCATTTATCAAAATAAATTTGGGCCACCCCCTTGAGTTGTACGCTGCCAACTCAGCCTTCTCATTTGGCCCAACACCCATGATCGATAAGATTTTGTAGATTTCATCAATAAACTCTTGTTGATCCTCATCAACTTTTGAGCCATATAAACTCAGAGGATTCATCTTCTTGAATTCCCTTACCCTAGCTCCTAGGGTAGTAACATGAGGGGCTCGGGCCCCTTGCTAGACTTGGTTGGCCAACACTTGGGCAAGCAAAGTAAGAGCATCTTGGAGCTCACCATTGGTAGGTTACTCATCGAGAGTTTGGGCCCATCTTCATCTAGTGTTGGGCATAATCTAGCATAAAAAAGAACAACCATTAGGGGGTAACAACTTATCACAACTCTAAAGCATAAATTAGAATATGAAGAAGGGAAACATTTCCTAAAATAGCTCATAGCCTCCTATTCATAATCATGGCGCGCTTCACAACAATGAATAGGACTTTAATTGTCGTGATGTATTGGAATCCGAGGTTCTATCAACCTAGTTCATTGATACCATGTTTCTCACGACCCAAGCCTAGGTCCTAGACATGACACGGCGAATTGGAAACCCGAACGAACCCCAAACAATCCATTTAACTTGCCATATACACATCATTAGTCGTGGAATCATACAAAGGCGTAAAGATTAATAATAGGGAAATGGGACTAAGGGAACTCATAAAAACATCATAAACAAGAGAAAAGAGTCAAGCTCATCACAAGTACATAGTATGTCCAATAAAATCCTCTAATACATAGATAGAGTGTGGGCTAAGACAATGTAACCAGCCTCACTCTCATAGTCAAATAGAATGTAAGATAGTATCTCAATACATAGATAAGAGGGAAACATAAACCAAAGTCCCTGAAATGGAGTACTCACCAATAAGTTTAGGATAGAACCATTTAGCCACATGGAGGAGGAGGATGATCAACTTGGGCAGCGGGTCCTACATGGAGATATCATTTAGGCAACAGTATGCATTAGTACTTTGAATGTACTAAGTATGTGGGATACAATGCAACAATACACAAGCTCCATAGTTGAAATGCATGCATTAGACAATAGGCATAGTATAATAATATGGCAAGTATGATCAATGCATAATTAAAATATTCTTGGATAAGTCATGCTTATGTAAGCTATCATATATGTAGAAGAGATAAAATAAAATCCCTACTTTTGATGGGAGATGCCGATCACACCCGGACACCCTGGTGGCTAGGTACTTACCCCTTACATGGTAGATGTCATTAATACCTGGACACACTGGTGGCAAGGCACTTGCCCCTCACATGGTAGATGTTGTTCACACCCAGACACCCTGGTGGCAAGGTACTTACCCCTCACATGGTTATTTAGTCCCTTATGACCCCCGGACCGAACATGGCCTAATACAACACATTATATCGAACATATATATATATACACATCATGTCCATAAGCTCAGTTCATCATCAAAACATCATAGATATCATATGTCATGCTTTGAACCTTTAATTCCTCAAGAAACCATAACCAGATATTTTATCAAAAACCTTAGGGGCGTGTAATGGGTGTAAAAGAGCATGCAATTTAGAGATAAAATCATGTAGGAAAGTCATTGCTAAAACCTTTAATAAACAACTTGCAATACCCCCTGGACATTCATATCAAAACGCTCATCAAATCCAATATTAGATCCAAGATTTGAAGCTCAAAACATGCTAAAACGACCATACTTTCATGAACATAAATCACTGTGTACTAAATTTCTCAATATACAAGTCTCACATGTAAAATCTATTTTTAATCATACGATATTATTAAAAAGAGGGTTTAGGCACCATGGGTGGAAGGACCTAATGGTTCAACACCATATACCTTAGCTTTTGTGAGGTTCTTGAAGAAGACCATAATGGAGATTACAAGCTTGGCTGAGATCCTGGAAGAAATCCTTGAGATTGGCCTTGAGTTTAGGACTTTAATTTAGGGTTAGAAATGAGCCTATGTGTTTGGGGAAATATTGGGGAATATTTAGGGTGATATAAGGTTGATATAAGGCTAAGTATAGGTAAAAATATATTTGGGAAAACTTAGGTCCAACACCTAGAAAAATCTTGGCGAATTAGGAAAAGATAGTGCATAAATAACACGTCTTCGCATCGTGGTGAGGATGCGGAGGCTCTCTGGAAATCGGAGAGGACGCAACGGCTCTTTGGACACGAAGGCTCTCTAGAAATTTCATAATTCGACTCCTTTTCTTTAAAATCAATGTTAGACCCTTGTCACCCTAATTTGGACCCCTTGAATAAGAATATGAAGTCAGATTTTTGAAATTCCAAATAGATTTTTAGATATATGAAAACCAAGTTTTCGATTACTTTTGAGGCAAGTTTTTGGGGACTTTTTGGGGTCGTTTCATTATCTCAAAATCCAGTGTCCCATTATAATATGAAACATGTTGGCGTAGATTATGTGTATTTCTGTGATCAGGTTCAAGCTCATTGTGTTCATGTTACTCATACTCATGCTTGTGATCAACTTGTCGATACCTTAACCAAGCCACTACCTAAATCATCCTTTACTAGGTGTCATTCCATGTTAGGCATTGTTACACCTTACCTATCTTGAGAGGGTGACCTCATTTTCATTCATTGCTTGCCACTGGTTGAATTTTCGGAGCACATTTAGGATAGCTGTTAGCTTTAGTTAGTTGTAAATAATGTACCGATAATTACCTGCACTTTAGGTCCAGTTAGTTCCTACACTTTAGGTTCAGATAGCTCCTTTATATTTAAAGTCTCGTTGCTAGATTTAATAGTATCATCTTTTGAACTTCTCATCTGAAGATTTAATAGTATTATCTTTTGAACTTCTCATCTGAATCTTTATATGTCTGAGTTGCAAATTTTGGCAAGTTGAGTGCCTATTCGGTGCATTGTTGAATTTGATTGTCGAATGGTTCTGAAAACCCTAAAATGATTTAATTTTAGGATATCTAAAGGTCTCAGACAACGGTTCATTGATTGGTTCGGCAATGGGACCTTTAGATCACTGATTTGATAGGCTGAACTCATTAAAAGGTCATTATTTTCAATTTTGATGATTTATTATTTTTTCAGAAGATATTTTGACCTTTTCCCTTAATGAACTTTCCTAAGCATATCATATTGCCTAATAACTTCTCCATTAAAGCACAAAGCTCTGAAACATCAAATTTCTCACGTTCCAAATTTTCCAATGGAAGAATCTAGGTTCTTCATCTTCAAGCTTCAGATCAGAAGTTCTTCAAAAAGTTTTACTCTTTCATTTATGTAAGACTATCTAAAACATGGATTAAGTTCTTCCATGTTCCCCACAAATAAGATCAATTGAACTGTGAATGATTTGAGCCTTCCATGAATGTTTTGTTGAGATTTCCCCTAAACGCTAGAATATTCTTACATATTAATAAATGATTAATAGTTTCCATGATTTAGTTTCTCGAACAAATGAACTATATCTTATGCTACATAAATCCTAGCTATATTATTCCTTAAACTTGAATGTCTATATGCATAGTAGGAACTAGAAGCATGAGTTGGGGAATGTATGAGTATGAGTGGTATTGAATATAAATGTAACCTTAATGAGACTTGAATACCCTCGTGTGCTTTCATAACTTGATCACAAATGATTGAATAAAGTTGAATGTAGTCATAAATGCATATCTAAACCACTCTTAAAAGATGTGATGGGATTGATTTGTTAAAAGGCTTGATTGTGATAGAACTGATGGACTAATAAGAGTCCTCTGGAGACTTGTTGTTAGGATAGATTAAACTAATTTGGGTAGAGTTTTATGAGAATTGACTCTTGGGAGGAGCATCGAATACCTAATTGAGCAAGAGTACTAATACTCGAACTCAATAACTATGTAGCTAGCATAAATGTTTGTATCGCAAATCAAATAAATTCCCTTACTGTCCCTAAAGTGAAATTGATTGATTCATTATGGATCCACCACGAGTTGATTTATTCCTTACCCTGGCAAAGTATTGGATAAACATGGAAATGATATCGACTTGTTGTATCTCATCTGCTCATAGGTGATGATTGTTGGATAAGAGAAACTTTGAGATAGGCCTTGATAGTACTCTAAATAATTAGATTGGATTATATAGATTTGTCATTTTCTAAATCTTATTCTTACTTTAGACTTATGATATTGGTTTAGTTCTTGTCTTCCCAATTGAGATTGTTTGAGTTGATTTATCCTTCCTTGATACATATTTCTTCTACCATAATAAATACTAATACTTCTATGTACTAATGTTCATTTGGACCTGCACCTTTTCATGATGCAGAGATGGATATTAGAGGTCATCAATATGTGCACCATTGAGGAGCTATTCGTATTCAATTAATTGGTAATTATTCCCCTACTCTTAGAGGATACAACATTTATCTTCTAGTTTTGAGTTTATCCTTTTTTATTTAGATTTGAGATAGTCATGGACGTGTCATTGGTATCACTTAGACAATTATGACAAGACTTCATAGACTATACAGTGATGGATTGTTTGATGTCTTTATGTTTTGGCTAGTCTTCTTAACACTTGTCTTATTATTATTGAATTGAAACTATTATTGGTCATTTGCTATTATTTGTTGAGTTATTGATCTTATTACTCTTCCCAAAGTTATTACTTGAGTTGTTGAGTCTTTTACAATTTATTAAACTAATGATCAGGGCAAGTGGTTATCTTGAAAATGAGTAATGGTTTTTGAGTGTCGGCCAGGCCAATGGTTATCTTCCCAGGTTGTGACAACCGAGTTATTAATTGCGGCAAATTTGAGAAATAGAACACTTTGAGGTTAGTTGTGAATTGTGATATATTTCTTTTAGAAATAGAAAGGATTTTCAATAAGTGGTTGCATATTTTGAAAACTATTTTCTTATTATATGTATAAGAGTGTGTTTATCATAGATTGTTGAGTTTTGAGAACTCTGATACTCTATATACTTATTGAGATGATTATTGTCTCTATAATTGAGTGTTGACATGCATATATCCTCACATATCATATCATGAAACATGGGAAGTTTAAAATTGTAGATTCACCTTTATGTAAGAAAATGTGACACTTTTAAAATCCTTGCCAATGAGATACGTGGTAATGAGTATGAGATATTGATATTTCCATAAGCAAGGTGGCAAAGATGATGAGATATATATATTCTAATAATTTATATATGGCCTGTGAGACCCACATAGCTCCTATTTAGAAGCCTTAGCTCGAAAAAAGTATACGACAAACTATGCGATGGTCTTGATTCAACCAATACCACCCATGTATTGCATGTATTCCATCTCATTGGTTTGCATATTTTTGTACCTTGAGTGTTGGTGTTTATATTGGTGTTTGTGTATGCCTAAACTTATGTGTTTACTTTATTGGTGGCACCGATGTTGGGTTAATTTTTCTATGTGTAGGTGAAAGAGTTCCTAATTTATTTATTGCATAGTTAATTACTTATTAATATCTAGTTGGCCAAACCTACTAGGTACAAGTGAATTGTACTTATCCCTACTTTTGTGTCCCCTTTTTGATGCGGATTTTAGTAGGGTTATCCGCGTGACAGTTAAGTATTCTAGCAGAGATAGTATATTAGATTTGGTTGTGGGATCCAATTCATTTGGACCACTATAAGTTTTATCTCAATATCTGTGCGTGATTTCGAAAAATTCAATTGCATATTCTTGATCAAAGGACAAAATTGAGTGGAAAATGGGTATAACCCAGATTTTAGAAGACCCCTAGCGAAATATAATTTTTGCTAAGTTTTCAAAAAATAGTGGCTATCCGTGATGGTTCTGGTTCGTGTACTGGATGTGGGCCAGTATTTCTTTTTCCTTATTTTTCTATTTTGACCAAAGGGCACTGGGGTCATAGCCTCATGCTCATTTAAACGTAAAATCTCCCATACTTAGTCACTTTTAACTCTATATGACTAAAAAACCAACTCTAAAACCTCTCTAAGACTTTATCAATTCTCTCATTCAAATTCTAGAAATTCAAGATCAATTTTGGAACTCAAGGATGCAATCCAAGCTTCAAGTTTCCTTCAAGCCATCTCAAGAAAACCCATGTTTAAGGTATGTGGATTTCATCCATTGAGTCCTTTCACCCATGAATTCCAACCTTCTCTTTTATAAAAATTACATGATTTCAATTTGTATAACTTATGGGTTTTTGTTTATTACGAAATTTGAGCGTAAATCGTGTTGGGGTTTTATCAAGTATTGAGATTATGCATGAATATCTGTTTTAAGCTTATACTATGAGTTGCTCTATGGACTATTGTGATGTTTTGAGGTGAAATTCATGATACATAAGGTGGGGTTTTACTATGATATTGGTGGGTTTATTTGGATGCTTTAAGATGCAATGATTTCATGACCCAAGCCCAGGGCCTAGACATGACACGACGAATGGGGAACCTGAAGGGACCTCAAACAAGCCTCTTAGCGTATCATCACACATCCTTGATCGTGGAAGCAAGAAAACAATATCAAGAGAACATAAAGTAAGGATAATGAAATGACCCCAAAAAGTACTCGAAAATCTGCCTCGAAAATGTCCGAAATCGTAATTTCCATATATCTCAAAATTCATGCATTATTTTGAATATCCAACTTCATATTCTTTATCAAGGTGTCAAATTGAGTGAAGAATGGGTCTAACTCCAATTTTATAGTGCACGATTCACAATTTCAATTTTCCAAGTCTACGAAAAACGATGGGCATTCACGCCCCTAGTGCGACACCCAAAGGGAGCACCTCTGTGTTAATTTTTCTTAGATTTTGTGTTCCAGCCTAAAGCTTTTGGGTCTTTGGCCCAAGCCTTCCCATACGTGAAAATACCTATACTTAGCCTTATTTCACCCTCATATTATCCAAGACATTCCACATACTCTCTCAAACACTTAGGCAATATTTCACATCCATATTTCAAGTCCCAAAACTCATCTAGATCTAAAGGCTCTCATTCAATCTTCAAGTCTCCATCTCCACTTTTCTTCAAGAATTCTCTAAAGTCAAGATATATGGGTTTGTTTCATGGGTTCCTTTCACCCATGATACCCAAGCTCTCTTTACCTAATGTTGGATGATTTAGAGTTGATTTACTCGTGGGCTTTACTTATTATGAATTTCACTGCACACTATGTTGGGCTTTCATTAAATTATGGTTTTTTTTTTATCATATTTAGAGCTATGAATATAAGAACTATTGTGAGAGTTGATGAAGGGTGTTGATGTATATTGCTTAAGGATATTACCAAGTATCTATTGATGGTTCTGTATTAAATTTGCTAGCATGATTTCACTCTTGAACTACAAGGTTTTACACTAGCACTATACATCCGCCAAGTTTTTTATAAAATTTCCGGATTATGATTTCTTGAGGAATTGAAGGTTCAATACATGTCTTATGATTTGACTGACTTTATAATGATATAGAAATGTTTATATGATTATTTTCATGGAGAAGTAATATCATATTGCTATTAGATTGTTGGGTTCCCATGTTTGTTGTGCTCTTGAGAAAATGGAGAACGTCCTCCCTTGTTGATGAGCTAGTTCTATGATTCCTACTGAAAAGGCCATGCCATAAGGTTGAGATACTAATGGTTCCTACCAAAAAGATTATATCATAAGGTATGGATATCCTACTCAAAAAGCTATGTCAGAAGGAAGAATAACTAATAGTTCCTACCGAAAAGATCATATCATAAGGTATGAATACCATACCAAAAAGATCATGGCATAAGTAGAAAGACCAATGGCTTCCACCTAAAAGATCACATTGTAAGGTGTGGACATTCTATTGAAAGGTCATGCCGTAAGGTAGAATGAATCATCGCTCCTACCAAAAGGATTATATTATAAAGTAGAAGACATCTTATACTATCTATCAAAAAGTCTATATCGTACGGTAGGGGTACTAGTAAAACTATCCAAAAGGGTATAGCGTAAGGTGAGTGGGGCCATTTAGCCCATTTCATGAAAATTGGTAAAAAGGATTTAGCATGTAATCCATATTGAGTTTAGATTCCTTGATCATGATTTACAAGCATGTTTTACCTTAAGCATTGATCATATATGTCATATTGATATTATACATATCCTTTGTTCATAATTATGCATTTCGATTGTGTTGCCTATCCCTTGCTAGCATTGTATCCTACATACTTAGTACATTCAGATGTACTAATGTATACTCTGTGCGTACATGATGTTACCATGTAAGGATTGAGCCCTACTTGATCCTCCTCCTCCATGTGGTTAGTATGATCTCTCTCTCAAGCTAGTTGGTGAGTCCTATATTTCGGGGACAATGTTCATGCTCTGATGTTATATATTACGACTCTTTCTTTATTGTATATTCGACTATGAGGGTGAGCCCAGTTGCTTGTCTTGACCCCTGCTAAGTTCTACGTTTAGAGATATTATTGGAAAAGATATGTTTTGATGGTATGAGCTTTGACTCTCTTGACTTTATGACGTTTTACGCTATAAAACATGTCTTTTAGCCCCGGTTATCCCTATTTACAATCATTCATTGATATTTTATTGCTTTCGCGACCAAGGATATGTAATGATATGTTAAGAGGCTCGCTTGGTGTCCCTTCGGGTTCCCCATGCACCATGTCACGTCTAGTCTCTAGACTTGGATCGTGACAAACTTGGCATCAAAGCTTTAGGTTGTTAGATCCTCAGAGTCCAACACATCGTGTTGATTAGAGTCTTATTCATGGTTTTGTTATGCACCACAACTATGAGTGGGAGGCTATAAGACGTTTTATGAGATGTTTCCATTATTCATGTTCTAAGTCATACTATAGAGTTGAAGTAAGTTTCCCTCCCTACACCTAACAATTGTTCTTTTCCATGCTAGTTGATCATGCCTAACACAAGAGGAAGACGAGCCCGCGCTCCCGAGGGACAACCGACTCATGGTGAGCTCTAGGATACTCTCACTTTTCTAGTTCAAGCTATGGCCTATCAAGTTAATCAAGGGGCCCAAGCCCCTTATGCTCTTACCCTGGGATCTAGAGTGAGAGACTTCATGAGGATGAACCCACTGGAGTTCTATGGGTCAACGATGGATGAGGACCCACAAGAGTTTATTGATGAGATCAAAAGATAAGGTGGAGTTGGCATCTTACCAACTCAAGGGGGTAGCACAAATAAGGTTTATTGAATAGAAGGATGGGAAGGGAAACAATAATATAGTTCTATGGGAGGAGTTTCAGGCGAATTTTCTTAATCAGTTTTTCCCTCTTGGGCTTAGGGAGGCCAAGATGGTGGAGTTTATGAATTTGAAGCAAGGTTCAATGATGTGATGGAGTATTCCCTCAAGTTCAGACAACTCTCTAAGTATTCTCCTCACTTGTTTGCTCACCCAAGGGCTAGAATGAATAAATTTGTGATGGGCGTTTTCGATTTGGCAAGTGAAGAATGTCAGTCTGCTATGTTGATTAGCGACATGGAACTATCCCGTTTGATGACTTATTCCCAACAAATGGAGGAGGAGAAGTTGAGGAGAAGAAGAGATAATGAGGCCAAGAGGGCTCGACTTGATGGTGGCTCCCAAATTCTAGAGCCCGACGATGCTCCAAGTAAGAGGGTCGCTGAGAATGGTCAAACCCAAGACCCCAAGGAGAAGATGGGGTGACTCACCCTAGATGCCAAAAATATGGGAGGAAACATGGTCGTACATGTTCGAGGAACAGGGGTGCATAATTTGTGTGTGGGGAAATTGGCCACAAAATTCCGGATTGCCCATATGCTCAAAACAATGGTAAGGGTGGTTATGTTGATCAAGGTGATGCTCCAAGACTTAATCGGTTCTATGCTCCTCAAAGGAGGCAAGAGATAGATGAGGCACCCAATGTTGCTATCGGTATGTTGAAGTTTCTTTGACTTGAATGTGTGTGCATTGGTAGGTCTGGGTGCCGCTATTCCCATCCTTATTTTATTGTTGCTTGTGGCCTTCTTGTGTGTGTCCCGAGTTGCTATGTCAATATTTTGGTGTTTACCGCTTTGTTGAGTCTATTGTTACTAGAACGTTCATAAGTATTGTTCCATGGTCATGTTATGTCTAGGTCTTGCCTTGTGATTTTGTTGGATTGGATGTGGTGAGTTTTGAGATCATACTTGGAGTGGATTATTTGCATACATGTTGTGTCTCCTTTGATTGTAGTGCCCGTAGAGCTAGATTCTAACTCGCTAGTGGACCCGTCCTTGAGTGGGAAATGGTCAAGAGGTAGCAAAAGAGGTAGGCCCAATTCTTGTCTTAAGGTACAACTGATCTCTAAGTGTTGCATGTATCATCTTGTGAAAATTGGGGGTGTTGAACCTAAGTTATGTTGTATATTAAGTTATTGTTGGTGGTAGATGAGCCCTTAAATGTCCTTTCCGATATGTTGTATTTGGGGTGAAGTCTTTTAGTTTGCTAGTGCACTGACTATGTCTATCGGTCTCATGAATAGGTTCTCTAATCCCTACCTTGTTATGTTATGGCAGTCCTTGGTGTTGATATGTTTGTTTGTGTCCAAAAGTGAGGAAGAGTGTGAATTGTTTGAGGGTGATTTTGTGAATTTTGATGTATGTGTAGTTTCTTGTGAATCATGGGAAGGGGGAGTCTTTCATGTAATAAGAGGGTAGTTGGAGAAGTTCACCGGTTGACTAGGTTAGTAATGAGATTGGGTGAACTTGAGAATGATTGTGTACTTGTTTTGATGGTTTCATCTTTCTTTGATGGGAAGGAGTCTAGTTTGAGCAAGGCCTCGATCCCGCCTTAACAGAGTTGGAGGTTCTGGGTGAAACGGGTAGAGTGGAGATTGTCTCCTGAGGGGGAGATAGTGGTTTATGGTACCAAGTGGACTATGTGTGTTTAAGGTTGCCAATCGAATTCATGGCTTGTGGGTTCTTATAGTGTGTTGATGAAGCGATGTAAGGTTGCATGCGAATGGGAATTTGCCTATGGGTGTGGGTATGGTTCATCTAGTTTTTTTTCATGCTTCTAGGTTAAAGGGGATGTGTTGGTGACTCTAATGCTACAGAACTCTTTGAGGTTGTGGCTGTTGTGGAGGATAAGTTGTCTTGGGAGAAGGTATCGATGGGAATATTGGATAAATGGGTGGAAAAATTGATTAATTGGGGTATGGTGTTCGTCAAGGACTTTTGGAGGATTCGTCAAGTTTAAAATGTCTCTCAGGGAGCTGGAGCGGGCATAGAGAAGCGATATTCGTACCTCTTTCATTCTATTCAAGCTTATGATAACATGTCAAATCCCTTTTTGTTTTTTCAAGTCTTATGTTTCAGCCCTATGTCATTTGCATGCATTCATGTTCATGTGGGCAAGTTCATGACGATTTTTGACACTTCTGTTGAGATTTTGAAAATGGTGTTTTAAATGTATTGTTGCATTCTTTTTGGGGCTGATCTAATGGTTACTCTTCTTTTGTACGCTTTTTTGACGTTCGGGGATGAATGTTTCTAAGGGGGAGATATTGAAATAACCCCAAAAAGTGTTCGAAAATGTGCCTCAAAAATGCCCAGAATCGTAATTTCCACATATCTCAAAACCGTGCATTATTTCAAAACTCTGACTTCATATTCTTGATTAGGGGGTCAAAATAAATGGGAAATAGGTCTAACCGTGATTTAGAGCGAACGATTCACAATTTCAATTTTCCAAGTTTACGAAAAATAATGGGCATTCGTGCCCTTGTGTTAATTTTACTCATATTTTGTGTTCCGGTCAAAGGCTTTTCGGTTGTGGGCCCAAGACTCCCCATACGTGATAATACCTATACTTAGCTTATTTCACCCTCATAACATCCAAGTCATTCCCAAATATTCTCTCGAACACTTAGACAATACTTCATCTCCAAATTTCAAGTTTCATAACTCATCTAGATCTTAACATTCTCATTCAAGCTTCAAGTTTCCATTCCAAATTTGTTTTATGGATTCTCAAAAGTCAAGGTACATAGGTGAAATGGCCCCAAAATTAGCCTGAAAACATACATTGAAATTCCCAAAACTGTAAATTTCATATATCTCAAAATCCGTTTGTTATTTCGAAAATCCGACTTCATATTCGTGATCAGGAGAGTCAAAATTAGGTGAAAAAAGGTCTAGCCTTGACTTAAGACGAAAAGATTAACAATTATAAATTTTTAAGTGAAGATTTGTAGTGACGTCTGTATGATGGAGGTGCAATGCACCAGCAACCAATCTCAATGCATTTTTTTTAGTTCGTCCAAAATTTTCTAAGTGTTGGGCCCAAGTTCTCCCAAACGTGTTTTTACCTATACTTAGCCAAATTTCACCCTCATATCATCCTAAACATTTCCCAAAACTCACTAAAACAGTTAGTCATATTTTCGCTCCCCAAACTCAAGTCCCAAACCCTCAGCCCAAGCTAAGGTTCTCCTTCAAGGATCTTCTTCAAGCCCCAAGTCTCCATCTCCAATCTTCACCAACTTCATCTCTAAGCTAAGGTATGTGGGTTTCTTTCATGGGTTCCTTTCACCCATTATACCAAAGCCTTCTTTTTACTTAAATTGCACGATCTACAGTTGGTTTACGAACGGATTTTGCTTATTACGAAATTCACCACACACTATATTAAAACTATGTAAAGTTGTGACTGTTTTGCTATGTTTTGAACTATAAATCTTCTGTCTATTGTAAGATTTGAGAAGGGTTTGGATGTGTACTGCTGGTGGGTGTTGTAAGGTGTTCATTGATAGTTTTACAATGGATTTTCTTGCATGATTTCATCTCCAAATTGCATAGTTTTATACTATCATTACAAACCACTCTGAGTTGATAAAATGTCCTGATATGGTTTCTTGAGGAATTGAAGGTCCAAAACATGATATATGATATCAATGACTATACGATGATGAAATGATCTTATGTGTATGATGTATTCTATATAATGTGTTGTATTAGACCATGTGCGATCATGGTGACCTAGTTTAGGGGTCAACATCTCAACCACTAGGGTGATGGGTGCTATCATCATTAACCTTGATGAGGGGTTTGTACCTCACACACTAGGGTGATGGGTGCAATCATTAATAACCTTGAGGCGTTTGTACCGCACACACTAGGGTGATGGGTTCTACCATCACTAACCTTGATGAGGGGTTTGTACCTCACACACTAGGGTGGTTGGTACTATCATTATTAACCTTGATGAGGGTTTTGTACCTCACACACTAGGATGATAGGTTCTATCATCACTAACCTACCAAGGGGTTTATACTTTGCAAATCTAGCTTGGTCTTTTCTTAACATATGATGTCTTATATGAGCATGAGTTACTTAATCAAGTTTCACTCAAGCATTGAACAAATATTCCATATTGCTATATTATGTCTATTGTTTAATTTTATTCATTTTGATTATGATGCCTATCTATTGTTGTATCGCATCCTACATACTTACTACATTCATACATACTAACGCATACTCTATGCCTATATGATGTCACCATGTAGGTACTGGTGCCCAAGTTGATCATCCTCCTCCTGCACGTGGCTAGTCAGTGCTATTCAAGCTAGTTGGTGAGTCCTCCACTCCGGGGACCTTAGACTATTATTCCCATATTATGTATTGAGACATTCTCCTTTATGTTCTATTTGACCATGAGGGTGAGCCCGATTCTTGGTCTTGGCCCCGCTCTTATCTGTGTATTAGAGGTGTTTATTGGATATGTTATATATATATATGATATGTTCTTGACTCTTGTCTCTTGACTATGATGAAATTGTGAAAGCTTTTTCCTTAGCCCTAGTTTTCCCATTCTATTATATTTGATGCTTGATTTATTGCTTCCTCGACCAAGTATGTGCAATTATGCTTTGTGAGGTTTGCTTGGGGTCTCTTCGGGTTCCCGTTGCACAATGTCACATCTAGGCAATAGGTTTTAGTCGTGACAAGCTTGGTATGAGAGCACTAGGTCGATTAGATCCTTGGAGTCCAACACACCGTTTTAATTAGATTCCTACTCATAGTTGTGAAGCGCACCATGAGGCATTTTAGGAAATGTTTCCCTTCTTCTTTTTCTAAGTCATATTATAGAGTTATGGTAAGTTTTTCCCCTAATGATTATTCTTTTCTATGCTATATCATGCCAGACACTCAAGGATGAACGGCCCAAAGTCCCGAAGAGCAACCCATCAATGGTGAGCTCCGAAATGCTCTTACTATGCTTGCCCAAGTGCTGGCCAAACAAGTCAATCAAGAGGCCCAAGTCCCCAATACTACTACCCCTATGGCTAGGGTAAGAGACTTCATAAGGATAAATCCTCCAGTTCTCCATGGGTCGAAGGTGGATGAAGATCCAGAAGAGTTCATTGATGAAGTCTACAAAATCTTGAATATCATGGGCGTTAGGTCAAATGAAAAGGCGGAGTTGATGGTGTACCAACTCAAAGGGGTAGCGCAAATATCTTAGGATCAATGGAGGGGTGATAAGGGGGTTGGTAATATGGTGCTTTGGGAGGAGTTCAATTAGATATCTCTAACTGATTTTCCCTCTTGAGCTTAGGGAAGCTAAGTTGGTAGAGTTTATGACCTTGAAACAAGGGGCTATGAGTGTGAGGGAGTATGCCTTCAGGTTTAATCAACTTTAAAGGTGTGCTCCTCATTTGGTGCTCGATCATATATCTAGGATGAACAAGTTTATGATGGGGATCTCCTACTTGGTAAGTGAAGAATCTCGCTCTGACTTACTAATTAGTGACATGGACTTGTCTCGATTGATGACCTATGCCCAGAAAATGAAGGAGGAAAAGTTGAGGAAGCGAAGGGGGAATGAGGCTAAGAGGGCCCATCTTGGGGGTAAGCTCCAAAGGGTGGCTGATTCTATCAACGCCAAGGGCCTCACTATGCTACTAATAGGGGGTGAAACGACCCCAAAAAAGGTTCCCAAAAATGTACCTTGGAATGCTCAAAAATTTTGATTTACTTATATAAAAAAAAATACATTAGTTATTTCAAAAATTCGACTTCATATTAGTGATCAAGGGGTCCAAATTAGGTGAAAAGGGTCTAACCTCTATTTAAGAGGATAAGAGTAGCAATTATAAATTTTTAATGATCGATTTCCAAAGAGCTTTCCACGATGTCTCTGCGACGTAGGATGGGTCACTTAGTATTTTGTTTGTAAAAAGAAAGATGGGCCAGCTAGGTTGTTAATTGACTACTGGCAACTCAATAATGTCACTATAAAGAATAGATATCCTCTTCCAAGGATTGATGACTTGTTTGACCAATTGCAAGGGGCTACCTTTTTCTCTAAGGTTGATCTTTGGTCCGGTTACCATCAAGTGAGAGTGAGGGAGTGTGATATTCCCAAGATGGCTTTCTAGACTAGATATGGGCATTATGAATTTGTGGTGATGTCCTTTGGGTTGAGAAATACACCGACCATATTCATGGACCTAATGAATAGGGTGTTCAATTCCTACCTTGATTCCTTTGTTGGGGTCTTCATCGATGATATTTTGATCTATTCTTATAGTTGGGAAGAGCATATGGGTCATTTGAGGTTGTGTTGCAAAGAATGAGGGGGGAGATATTGTATGCTAAATATAACAAATGTGAGTTTTGGTTGGGGGAGGTTACATTCTTGGGTCATGTGGTGTCGGGGGATGGCATTAAAGTGGATCCTAGGAAAACCGAGGTGATTAGGAATTGGCCTAGACCATTGACCCCATCCGATATTAGGAGTTTCTTAGGCCTTGCGGGTTACTATAGAAGGTTTATGAATGGGTTCTCCTCTATT
The DNA here is from genome assembly GCA_011800125.2 of Solanum clarkiae. Lineage (NCBI taxonomy): Eukaryota > Viridiplantae > Streptophyta > Magnoliopsida > Solanales > Solanaceae > Solanum > Solanum clarkiae. Next base: position 5,926,678 of record JAABOM020000096.1, read on the forward strand.
GCTTCTCCTATGACTAAATTGACTCAAAATAAGGTGAAGTTTGTATGGATCGATGAGTGTGAGAAAAGCTTTCAAACATTGAAAGATAGACTTGTGTCCACTCCTATATTGTCTTTACCGGATAAGCTTGAGAGTTTTGTTTGTATTATGATACGTCTAGAGTTGGCTTGGGTTGTGTACTAATGCAAAATGTTAAGGTCATAGCCTATGCTTCTAGGCATCTCAAATTGTATGAAAGGAACTACCCTACTCATGATCTTAAATTAGCCGCCATTGTGTTTGCATTAAAGATTTGGCGTCATCATTTAAAATAGGGTACATGTTGATGTCTTCACCGATCATAAGAGCCTTCAATATGTCATCACTCAAAGGGATCTCAATTTAAGGTAAAGAAGGTGGACAGAACTTCTTAAGGACTATGACATGAGTGTGCATTACCATCTGAGTAAGGCAAATATTGTGAAAGATGCTTTGAGTCGGGTGTCCATGGGTAGCCTAGCTCATGTGGATGACGGTGGTAGGGAGATGGATAGGGAGGTGCATAGATTGGCTAGATTAGGGGTGAGGTTGGAAGATGTGGGTGATGGTGTTGTTGTTATGGATGATTCTAATTCTTCTTTGGTTGATAAGGTGATGGTAAACAAGATCAAGACTCCTCCTTGCTTGAATTGAAGGCCTTGGTGAAAGAGGGAAAGATAGAGGTTTTCCCCCAAAGGGGAGATAGGGCCCTTAGATACCAAGGTAGGTTGTGCATGCCATGTGTTAATTGTTTAAGAAAGAGAATTCTAGATGAGGCCCCTAACTCTTCTTATTTTATCCAACCCGGTTCCACCAAAATGTATAGAGACTTGAGGGTTGTGTATTGGTGGGGAGGCATGAATAGAGATATTACTAAATTTGTTGCTGGTTTCCATAGTTGTCAACAATTCAAAGCTGAACATTGAAGGTCGGCTGGCCTAACCCAAGACATAGAGCTTCCACTTGGAAATAGGAGGTGATTAACTTGGAATTTGTGGTTAGGTTGCCCAAGTCTAGGAAGGTTTTTGATTCCATATGGGTGATGATTTATAGGATGATGAAATCGGCTCATTTTCTATCGATCAAGACTACATATGGGGATGAAGAGTATGCAAGGTTGTACATCCATAAGTTAGTGAGGTTTCATGGAGTTCCCTTATCAATTAATATTAGATCGTGTTGCACAATTTACTCCATACTTTTGGAGATCTTTTCAAAGTGGTTTTAGTACCAAAGTTCACCTTAGTACGACCTTCCACCCTCAAATAGATGGCCAAGCCCAACGGATAATTCAAAAACTTGAAGATATACTTAGGACTTGTGTCTTAATACTTAAAGTTAGTTGGGAGGACCGTCATCCATTGGTTGAGTTTTCCTACAACAATAACTATCACTTTAGCATCAGTATGGCTCCTTTTGAGGCTTTTCATGGGAGAAGTTGTAAATCATTGGTGGGTTGGTTTGAGCTTAGAGAGGTGGCTTTATTAGGACCAGATCTGGTCATGGATGCTCTTGAGAAGGTTAAGATGTTTAAGGAAAGGTTGAGGACAACCCAAAGTCATCAAAAATCGTAAGCTGGTGTGATAAGAAAAAACCTAGAATTTCACGTGGGGGATTGGGTTTACTTGAAGATTTCCCCAATGAAAGGAGTAGTTCGTCTATGTAAGAAGGGAAAGTTGAGTCCAAGGTATGTTGGTCCTTATGAGGTGATAAAGAGGGTTGGCAAGGTAGCTTATGAATTGAAGTTGCCTAGTGAAATGAATTTGGTCCATCCGGTATTTCATGTCTCTATGTTGAGAAAATGCGTTGGTGATCCTAATGCCATTGTGCCTCTTGATGATGTGGGTGTTGTTGAGGATTAAGAGGAGGTTCCAGTTCAGATCTTGGATAGGCAAGTAAAGAGTTTGAGGAACAAAGAGGTAGCATCCGTTAAGGTCCTTTGGAGGAACCAACAAGTCGAAAGTGCTACTTGGGAGGCCAAAGTGGTCCTACAAAAGTGGTATCCTTATGTATTCCACTCCACTCAAGCCTAAGCTACTAATCCTAGCCTTACATCTGATTCCAAGTCCTACATTTTAGCCCCTATGTCATTCATAGGCAATCATGTTTAAGTTGGTAAACTTATGATGAATTTATACTAATTTTGAGAATTTGAAATGGTGTTTTACATGTTATGTTGCATTCTTATTGGGGCTTATTTGTTCATGATCACTCTTATCTTTTACGTCTCTTTTACATTCGAGGATGAATGTTTCCAAGGGGGAGATATCAAAACGACTCCCAAAAAATAGTGCCCAAAAACGTGTCTTGGAATGCCAAAAATTTTGATTTTCTTGTATCTAAAATTATGTTCGTTATTTCACAAATCAGACTTCATATTTGAGATTTGGGGTCTAAATTAGGTGAAAAAGGGTCTAACCTTAATTTAAGAGCGAAAGAATAGCAACTATAAATTTTTAAGGATCAATATCTAGAGAGCTTTCCGCGACGTGCCTTGGGCGCGCCATAGTGTAAAATTGTCTCCGCATCCTCTCTGCGATGTGGAGATGTGTAATTTCCTAGCAATGATTTTTAAGTGCGGTCCAAAATATTCTAATTGTTGGGCCCATGTTTCCCAAAAGTGTTTTTATCCATAGTCGAATTTCGCCCTCATATCATTCTAAATATTTCCCAATACTCCCCAAAAACACTTAGCCATATTTTCACTCCAAATTTCAAGACTCAGAACCCTCATCCGAATTTAAGGATTCTCTTCAAGCTTCAAGTCTCCATTGTCAACCTTCACCAAGAACCTCTCCAAAGCTAAGGTATGTGTTGTTGAACCATTGGGTCCTTTCACCTATGGTGCCTAAACCCTCTTTAACTCAATATTGCATGATTTAAAGTAGATTTCACATGCGGGTCTTAAATATTGAGAAATTTACTGCACAGTGCTTTTAGTTCATGAAATTGTGGTTGTTTTAGCATGTTTTGATCTTCAAATCATGGATCTAATGTTGGATTTTATGAGGGGTTTTGATATGATTGTCTTGGGGATGTTACAATGTATTGATTAAAGGTTTTACCACTAATTTTCTTGCATGATTTCTTCCCTAAATTTCATGCTCTTTTGCCCCCATTACACACCCCCAAGGTGTTTTGATAAAATTCTGGTTATGGTTTCTTAAGAAATTGAAGGCCCAAAGCATGAGATATGAAATGAATGATGTTATAATGATGAAATGAGCTTATGTATATGATTATTCTTACATGAAGTATTATAGTAGAGCTTATGATGAATCCTATATAAAGTGTTGCATTAGACCATGCCCGACTCGGGGGAAAAGAGACGGGTAACTGGATGGGGGTTCATACTCATCCACTGGAATGATGGGTTGGTGTCATCACCATCCAAGATGAGGGTCTGTACTCACTATTTCGATGGGGTTTTGTACTCATCTACTGGGTTGATGGGGTAGTATCATCACCAACCCAGATGGGGGTTTATACCTACTAATCTATCGAGCGGTTTGTACCTTGGGAACTATCTTGGTCACTTCTTCACATATGATATCATATATGAGCATGATTTACTTAAGAATATTTTACTTATGCATAGATCATACAGGTCATATTGCTATATTATGCCTACTGCCTATCGTTATGCACTCTGGACTATGATGCCTACCTATTATTACATTGCATCTCACATACTTAGTATATTCAAACATACTAACACATACACTTTCCTACATGATATCAGCATATAATACCCGGTGCCCAAGTTGATCATCCTCCTCCTTCACGTGGCTAGATGGTGCTATTCCGAGCTTGTTCGTGAGTCCTCCATTTCGGGACTTTGCTTTATGTTTTTTTCCTTATTATCTATGTATTATGACACTATCTTATGTTCTCTTTGACTATGAGGTTGAGCCGAATTACTTTTTCTTAGCCCCCGCTCTTTCTATGTATTTAGAGGTTTTTGTTGGACAAGGTGTGTGTTATGTATGAGCTTGACTCTTGACTTTTGACTCTGATGCTTATGTAAGTTTTCCCTTAGTCCCATTTCCCTTAATTTTATCATGTGTGTCTTATTATGCTTCCGTGATCAAGGATGTTTTATGGTACGCTACGAGGCTTCTTTGGGGTTCCTTCGAGTTCCCCAATCCTCGTGTAACATCTAGGCCCTAGGCTTTGGTTGTGACAGGGGGTTTGCCAATGAACTCCCTAGGCCTCAAGGTGTTGGTGTTGTGGATCCCATTGATGTGTGTCCTAAATGTGGAGGGGGTCATAAGGGCCCATGGTAGAAGGCTTCTAATGCTTATTATGAATGTGGAGAACTTGTTCACAAGAAGGCAGATTGTCCAAGAACCCGTGGCAAGGGTCGGGGTGCAAATGTTGTTCCATTGGGTAGAGGTCATCCTCAAGGTCGTTCCCTAAGGCACAATCGATTTTATGCACTACATGGTAGGCAAGGGGTTGGTGAGGTCCCCGATGTTGTTACCGGTATGTTGAAAATCATTGACTTTGATGTGTATGCTTTGATTGATTCGGGTCCCACTCTTTCGTTTGTTACCCCTTTTATTGCTAAAAATTTCCATGTTGTCCCCAAGTTGTTGCATGATTTATATGAAGTGTCTACTTCTATTGGTGACTCTATTGTTTCTAGGAAAGGTTAGAGGAGTTTTTATATTTGCATTTTGCATATGTTGTTTCCTTTTGATCTTGTTGAATTAGACATGATAGATTTTGATGTCATACTTGGGATGGATTGGTTGCATGCCCACTATGCTTTTATTAATTGTAGAATCCGTAGGATCAAGTTCAATCTCCTAATGAACCCATCCTTGAATCAGAAAGTCAAGATGTGGTGGTTAAGGGTAGATTCATTTCATGCATTAAAGATCATAAGTTAACTTCTAGGGGGTGTTTGTATGATCATGTGAGGGTTAAAGATGTAGAGTCCACAGTTCCTTTCGTTGAGTCAGTCCATGTTGTAAATGACTTTCTTGATATCCTCCCGAATGACCTTCTCGGTGTCCCTCTTGAAAAGGAGATAGATTTTGGCACAGATTTCCTTCCCGATACTCAACCTATCTCCATTCCCTCTTACCGTATGGCCTTGATGAAGTTGAAGGAGTCAAAGGAACAACTGAAAGATTTGTTGGAAAAGGAATTTATTAGACCTGGTCAATCACCTTGAGTTGCTCCAGTGTTGTTTATGAAAAAGAAGGACGGTTCACTTAGAATGTGCATTGATTATCGGCAACTCAATAGGGTCACTATAAAGAATAGATATCCTCTCCAAGGATTGATGATTTGTTTGACCAATTGCAAGAGGCTAACATTTTCTCTAAGATTGATCTTAGGTCCGGGTATCATCAAGTAAGGGTGAGGGACTGTGATATTCATAAGACGGCCTTCTGGACTAGATGTGGACATTATGAATTTGTTATGATGTCTTTTGGGTTTACTAATGCACTGGCCATCTTCATGGACCGAATGAATAGGGTCTTCAAGCCTTACCTTTATTCCTTTGTTGTGGTTTTCATTGATTATATTTTGATCTATTCACATAGTAGGGAGGAGCATATGGATCATTTGAGGGTTGTGTTGCAAAGGTTAAGGGAGGACAAATTGTATGCCAAATATTATAAATGTGAATTTTGGTTGAAGGAAGTTGCATTCTCGGGTCATGTAGTGTCAAAGGATGGTATAAAAGTAGAACCTAAGAAAATTGATATGATTAGGAATTGCCTAGACCATTGACGATGTCAGATATTAAGAGCTTCTTGGGCCTTGCGGGTTACTACAGAAGATTTGTGAATGGGTTCTCCTCCATTGCTTCCCATATAACCAAATTGACTCAAAAGAAGGTTAAGTTTGTGTGGGACCCATGAATGTGATAGAAGCTTCAAAACATTGAAGGATAGGCTTATGTCCGCTCCTATATTTTCACTACCAGATGAGTTTGAGGGTTTTGTTGTGTATTGTGATGCATCTGGAGTTGGTTTGGGTTGTTTGCTAATGTAAAATTGTAAGGTCATAACTTATGCTTCTAGAAAACTCAAGGTACATGAAAGGAACTACACTACTCATGACATAGGGTTGGTCGCCGTTGTGTTTGCATTAAAGATTTGTCGTCATTACTTGAATGGAATGCATATTGATGTCTTCACCGATCATAAGAGCCTTCAGTATGTCTTCACTCAAAAAGATCTCAACTTGAGACAAATAAGGTGGCTAGAACTTCTCAAAGATTATGAAATGAGTGTTCATTGTTATCTGGTTAAGGCAAATATAATGGCGGATGCTTTGAGTCATGTATCCATGGGTAACCTAGCTCATGTTTATGGTGGTGATAGAAAAACGGTTAGGGAGATGTATAGATTAGCTAGGTTGGGAGTTAGGTTGGAAGAGGTTGGTGATGATGATGTTGTGGTTGTTGATGGGTCTAAGTCTTCCTTGGTTGATGAGGTGATAGCAAAACAAGATCTTGACTCCTTCTTGCTTGAATTGAAGGCCTTGGTAAAAGAGGGAAAAGTAGAGGTTTTCTCCCAAGGGGGAGATGGGACTCTTATGTACCAAGGTAGGTTGTATGTGCCTTGTATTGATGGTTTGAGGGAGAATATTCTTGATGAGGCCCATAATTCTTCCTATTCTATCCACCTTTGTTCAACCAAAATGTATAAAGACTTGAGGGATGTGTATTGGTGGGGAGGCATGAAGAGGGATATTGCTAAATTGGTTTCCGGTTGCTATAGTTGTCAACAAGTCAAAGCCAAACAGCAAAGGCTGGATGGCCTAACCCAAGACATGGAGATTCCCACTTGGAAGTGGGAGGTGATTAATATGGATTTTGTGGTTGGGTTGCCCAAGACTAGAAAAGGTTTTGATTCCATTTTGGTTGTGGTTGATAGGATGACGAAATATGCTCACTTTCTACCGGTTAGGAGTACGTAGGGGCTGAAAAATATACAAGGTTGTACATCCACGAGTTAGCGAGTTTACATGGGGTTCTTTTATCCATCATATCAGATCATGGTGCACAATTCACTTCACACTTTTTGAGGTCTTTCCAAAGGGTTCTTGGTATAATAGTTCACCTTAGTACGACCTTCCACCCGTAAACGGATGGCCAAGCCGAGAGGACAATTCAAATGCTTGAAGGTATGCTTAGGGCATCCGTAACTATTCCAAAAATGGAAAGTTTGACACAATTGATATTTTTTTTGGAAATTGGAAGTATGTTTATTGGAGTAAATGGGTAGTTCGGATGACCATCTTTCTTTTATTGAGTTTGCCTAGAACAATAGCTATCGCTCTAGTATCGGTATGGCTCCTTTTGATGCTCTTTATGTGACACATTGTAGATCACAGGTTGGTTAGTTTGAGGTTTGAGAGGTGGCTTTATTGGGACCAGATCTTGTTATGGAGGCTCTTGAGAAGGTTAGGATGATTAGGTAAAGGTTGTGTACAGCCAAAGTCATCAAAATCATATGCCGATGTGAGAAGAAGAGACCTTGAGTTTAAAGAAGGTGATTGGGTTTACGTGTAACTGTCTCTAATTAAAGGTGTTGTCCGTTTTTGTGAAAAGGGGAAGTTGTGTGCAATATATGTTAGTCGTTATGAGGTCTTGGAGAGGGTTGTCAAGGTTGCTGATGAATTCAAGTTTCCTAGTGCAATGAATGTTGTTCGTCCGATGTTCCCTGTCTTAATGTTGAGGAAATGTGTTAGTGATCCTACTGCTATTGTGCCTACTGATGTTATGGATGTTGTTGTGGATAGCTTGACTTATGAGGAGGTTTCGCTTACGATCCTAGATAGCCAAGGGAAGAGATTGAGGAACAAAGAGGTGGCGTCCGTTTAGGTCCTATGGAGGAACCAACAATTCAAAAGTGCTACTTGGGAGGCCAAAGCAGACATGCAAAAATGGTATCCTTATCTTTTCCACTCCACTCAAACTTATGGTACTAATTCTAAGACCCCTATGTGATTTCAAGTCTTATGTTTCAACCCCTATGTCATTCGTATGCATTCATGTTTAAGTTGGTAAGTTTACGATGGTTTTACACTCATGTTGAGATTTTGAAAATGGTGTTTTAAATGTGATGTTGTATTTTAGTTGGGGCTGATTTTTTTACAATCATTCCTAACTTGTACGTCTCTTTTACATTCATAGACGAATGTTCCCAAAGGAGAGATATTGAAGCGACCCCAAAAAGTGCACGAAAAAGATCCTCGGCTCGCCCGAAATTTTAAATTCCATACATCTAAAAATCCATTCCTTATTTCGATAATCCAACTTCATATTCGCGATCAAGAGGTCAACATTAGGTGAAAAAAGATCTAACCTCGATTTAAGAGAGAAAGATTAGAATTATAAATTTTTAAGTGACAATTTCCAGTGAGGTCGGTGCGATGGAGGCGTGATGTGCCAACAGCCAATCTCAGTGTATTTTTTTAAGTTCGTCCAAAATTTTCTAAGTGTTGGACCGAAGTTTTCCTAGAAGTGTTTTTACGTATACTTAGCCAAATTTCACCCTCATACCATCCTAAACCATTTCCCAAAACTCACTAAAACACTTAGTCATATTTTCACTCCCTAAATTCAATTATCAAACCTTCATCCCAAGCTAAGGTTCTCCTTCATTGTTCTTCTTCAAAATTCAAGTCTCTAAGCTAAGGCATGTGGGTTTCTTTTATGTATTCCTTCCTCCCATGATACCTAAGCCTCCTTTTATACTTAAATTGCATGATTTAAAGTTGATTTACCAATGGGTCTTGGTTATTATGAAATTCACTGCACACTATGTTAAAGCTATGTAAGGTTGTTACTGTTTTGCTACGTTTTGAGCTATTAGGTCTATTGTAAGATTTGAGAAGGGGTTTGGGGTATACATTTCTTGAGGATATTACAAGTTGTTGATTGATGGTTTTACAATGGATTTTTTTGCATGATATCATCTCTAAATTGCATAGTTTTATACTATCATTGCACACCCTCTAAGTGTTTGATAAAATGTTCGAATGTAGTTTCTTGAGGAATTGAAGGCCCAAAGCATGAGATATGATATGAATGACTATATGATGATGAAATGTGCTTATGTATATGATGTATTATATATAATTGTTGTATTATACCATGCCCGATCCGGGTGACCTAGTTGAGGGATCAACGTCTCAACCATGAGGGTGATGGGTGCTATCATCACTAATGTTGACGAGGGGTTTGTACCTCACACATTAGGGCGATGGGTTCTACTATCACTAACCTACTAAGGGGTTTGTACTTTAGAAATCTAGCTTGGTCTCTTCTTCATATATGATATCCTATATGAGCATGATTTACTCAAGCAGGTTCCACTTAAGCATTGAACATACATGTCATATTGCTATATTACGCCTATTATTTAATATTATGCATTTTTATTATGATGCCTATCTACTGTTGCATTTCATCCTACATACTAAGTACATTCAAACATACTAACGCAAACTCTATGCCTACATGATGTCACTATCTAGGAATCAGTGTCCAAGTTGATCATCCTCCTCCTCCACATGGCTAGTTGGTGCTATTCAAGCTAGTTGGTGAGTCCTTCACTCTGGGAACATAGTATATGATTCTCCTATTATGTATTGGCATATTCTTCTTTATGTTCTATTTGACCACGAGGGTGAGCCCAGCTTCTTTGTTTTGGCATCCGCTCTTATCTATGTATTAGAGGTGTTTGTTGAACATGTTATATATATATATATATATATATATATTGATATGTGCTTAACTCTTGCCTATTGATTGTGATGATATTGTGCAATCTTTTTTTCTTAGCCCTGGTTTCCCCATTCTTTTATTTTTGATGCATGATTTATCGCTTTCACGACCAAGGATGTGTAATGATGCTTATGAGGCTTGCTTGGGGTCTCTTCGGGTTCCCCTTGGGCCGTGATGTCTAAGCCCTAGACTTGGGTCATGACAGTGGGTTTCTTTCATGGTTCCTTTCACCCACGATCTCTAATCTCTCTTTTACATAAAATTGCATGATTTAGAGTTGATTTACTCATGGGCTAAACTTATTATGATTTTCACTGCACACAATATTGGGGTTTCATGAAATTATGGTTGTTACAACATGTTTTGAGCTATGAATCTAAGATCAATTGTGAGAGTTGATGACAGGTGTTAAAGGATATTGCTTGAGGGTTTTACCAAGTATCTGTTGATGGTTTTACACTGAATTTTTTAGCATGATTTTACTCTTGAAATGCATGGCTTTACACTAGTACTATACAACCGCCAATTGTTTCATAAAATGTCCGGATTATGATTTCTTGAGGAATTGTAGGTGAAATGCATGTCTTATAAGTTGAGTGACTTTATGATGATAATAGGAATGTTTATATGAATTTTTTTCATGAAGAAGTACCTATAGTGTTGCAAGTAGATTGTTGGATTCCCATGTTTGTTGCGCTCTTGAGAAAATGGAGAAGATCTTCCCTTGTTACTTGAAATGTAATGGGTTGATGAGCTAGTTCTATGATTCCTACCTAAAAAGCCATGCTGTAAGGTAGAAATACTAATGGTTCCTACCGAAAACATTATATCATAAGGTATGACATCCTACTGAAAAGGCTACTGTAAGGAAGAATTCTAGTTGTTCTTACCAAAAAGATCATATCGTAAAGTATGTACAACCTACTGAAAAATCCATGCCGTAAGGTAGAAAGAATAATAGCTTCCACCAAAATGATCATATCGTAAGGTGTTGACATTCTATCCAAACAGCCATGCCTTAAAGGTAGAATGAATCATGGCTCCTATCCAAAGTATCATATTGTCAAGTAGAAGATGTCTTATGCTACCTATCAAAAAGACTGTGTTTTACGCTAGAAGTATTAGTAACATTATCCAAAAGGGTATACCGTAAGGCGAGCGGGCGCCATTTAGCCCATTTCATGAAAGTTGGTAAAAAGGGTTGAGTATGTATTCCATATTGAGTTTAGATTCCTTGGTCATGATTTACAAGCATGTTTTACCTTAATCATTGATCATGCATGTCATATTGATGTTATACCTATCCTTTACTTATATGTATTTCTATTGTGTTGGCTATCCCTTGCAAGCATTGCATCCTACATACTTAGTACATTCAAACATACTAATGCATACTCTATGCCTACATGATGTTACCATGTAAGACCGCAACCCCACTTGATCATCCTCCTCCACGTGGCTAGTATGATCTTTTTATCAAGCTAGTTGGTGAGTCCTCCACTCCGGGGACAATGTACATGATCTTATGTTATGTATTATGACTCTCTTTCTTTATTTTATATTTGATTATGAGGGTGAGCCCTATTGCTTTTTTTGGCCCCCACTATGTTCTGTGTTTATAGGTGTCGTAGGACAATATATGTATTTATGCTGTGAGTTTTGACTCTCTTGACTTTGTGATGTTTTATGCTATAAAAGATGTCCTTTATCCTCTATTATTTAAAATCTTTTATTGATATTTTATTGCTTGTGACCAAGGATATGTACTGATATATTAAGAGGCTTGCTTGGGGTCCTTTCGGGCTCCCCATGCGTCGTGTCATGTCTAGACCCTAGGCTTGTGTCTTAAAGGGGCTATGGTAGTCTTTTGTAACTTAAGAACATACAAAATTTAAGAGAGTCAAAACTCAAAAAACCATTATATAACTTGTCCAACAACACCTCAAAGCTTAGATTTGAGCGGGGGCCAAGACAACTTTCCGGGCTCACCCTCTAGTATCAAAGTGCAACATAAAGAAACAGCAAAAGGAAAGAGAAAGCTTATGTCCTTGAACTTGAGGACTCACTAATAGGCTCTCTTCAAGAGAACCAACTAGCCATAAGGAGGAGGAAGATGATAAAGTGGAACTCCGGTTCCTATATGGTGATATCATGTAGGAATCGAGTTTGCATTAGTACATTTTAATGTACTAAGTATGTAGGATGCAATGAAACAAAAGATAGGCAACATAATCAAAATGCATAGACATAAGCAATGGATAGTATAATAACAATATGGCATGCATGATTAATATTTGAAGTAAAATATGCCCGTATAGAACATATTGCATATGTAGGAAGAGACCATCATCATAGACCAAGGAAAGTAGTACTTGGAATCCAAGGCATACCACCCCCTGGGAAGTGATAGAGGAATCTACCCTTCAATTGGTAGCTGGGCGTACCACCCCCCCCCATCAAAGTGGTCAAAGAATATACCCCTCAACATTGTACATGGGAATGCCACCCCCAATCAAAGTGGTCAAGGTATATAACCCTTAACATGGTAGATAGGCATACCACCCCCCATCAAAGTGATGGGGCATATCACCCCCTCAATTGGGTGTGGTCAACTTGCAATACTATAGACATTTTTCATGAATTCAATACATACATACATTACTTTCATCATCATAAAGTCGTTTGACCCATAGGCCATCAATAACTCAAGTACCCTTAACCAGACATTTTATCAAACACTTGGCAAGTGGGTAAAGCTAGTTTAAAATCAAGTAATACAGGAGTGAAATTGTCACGACCCAATCCTAGGGACTAGACGTAACACGACAAATGGGGAACCCGAAGGGACCCTAAACAAGCCTCTTAACTTGTCATTTCACGTCATTGGTCGCTGAAGCAATAAAACAAGCATCAAGAGATAATAAAATGCGATAACCAAGGATAAGGGAAAGAACTTTCTTAACATAGATATCAAGAACAATAGATTTGAGGCTCTTAGCATAGATACATAACATGTCCAACAAACATTTGTAACACATAGATAAGAGCGGGGGCCAAGACAAAGCAACCGGGCTCACTCTCATAGTCAAAATAAAACATAAGGAAGTATGTCTCAATGCATAATAAGAGCAATATAGACTAAGGTCCCCAAAGTGGAGGACTCACCAACTGGCTTGAGTAGTATCAAACTAGCCACATGGAGAAGGAGGATGATCAACTTGGGCTCCGGTTCCTACATAGTGTTATCATGTAGGCAAGAGTATACATTAGTACGTTTGAATGTACTAAGAACGTAGGATGCAATGCAACAAGAATTATGCATTATAGTCGAAATGAAAAGTAGTAGGCAATAGACATAATATAACAATATGGAATGTATGACCAATGCATAAGTAAAACATGCTTAAGTAGCTCATGCTCATATAGGATATCATATGTGTATAAGAGACCAAGCTAGATATTCAAGGTACAAACCCCTTTGTTGGTTGATGATGGTCTCGCCCTATCACTCTGGTGGTCTAGTACAAACCACTCACATGGATGATGACAATCACACCTTATCACCACAGTGGCGAAGTACAAACCCCTCACATGGTTAATGAGTACAAACCCCCACCTCGGTTACCCAGGATTTTCTCCTCTCGGGATTAGGTATGGTCTAATGCAACACTTTATTATACGTCATATACATAAGCTCATTTCATCTTCATATAGTCAATCATATCATATCTCATGCTTTGAACCTTCAATTCCTCAAGAAACCACGTTTGGACATTTTATTAAACACTTAAGAGTGTGTGTAATGCTAGTACAAACACATAAAATATAGAGATGAAATCATGCAAGAAAATCTATTATAAAACCATCAATCAACACCTCACAACACACCCAAGCAATATACATCAAAATCACTCATCAAATCTTCTAATAGATCCAAGATTTACAGCTCTAAAAATAGTAAAACCGTCACAATTACACATAACTTTTACATAGTGTGTGGTGAATTTCATAATGAGCAATATCTATCAACTTTAAATTATGCAATTTGAGTAAAATGAGACTAGGGTATCATGGGTGAAAGGAACTCATGAAAGAAACCCACATTCCTTAGCTTGGGGATGAACTTATTGAAGATTGGAGATGGAGACTTGAAGCATGAACATTGAACCTTAAAGAAAAATCTTAGTTCCGGATTAGAGTTTGAGACTTGAATTTGGGGGTGAAAAATATGGCTAAGTGTTTGAGTGCGTATTGAGAAATGTTTAGGATGATATGACAGAGACATATGACTAAGTATAGATAAAAGAACATTTGGGAACACTTAGGGGAAAGACTTAAAAGTCTTGGACCACACAGAAAAATCACTGGATAGAAAATACAGCTCTCTGCATCACGAAGAGGATGCGGAGACAAGTTCTCTTCATCTATGCACCCTTGGTAAGTCGTTCCAGGGGCGCGGATGCTTACTGGAATTTTGTCACTAGAAAAATCATAATTTCTAATATTTTGATCTTAAATAAGGGTTAGACCCTTCTCCCCATAGTTTTGACCCAAGAACAAAAATATGAAGTCGAATTTTTGATATCAAGCATGGATGTTGACATTTATGAAATTTAAAATTTCAGGCATTCCGAGGAACATTTTTGGGAACCTTTTGGGGTATTTTCATAAATCATGTGAGAAAACTTAATGTAAATCAATCCACCAACACTTGGTAATACTCTCATGCAAGATACATTGAAAACCCTCATCAAATCTCATCTTAGACCAAAGATTCGTAACTCAAAACATGCTTAAACAGTCCAAATTTCATGATAACCCAATATGGTATATAATCAACTCATAGTAAGAAATACCCCAAATAAACTTGAAAAAATGCAATTTACATAAAAAGGAAGGTTAGGCACTATACGTTGGAAATGGGTTTGAAACACTTGAATTTGGGTGAAATATTTGGCTAAGTGTTAGAAAGGGTTTTGGGGAATACCTTGAATGATATGGGGTTGAAAAATGACTAACTACAGGTGCTTTTACCCATAGGAAGGCTTAGGCCCAAGCCCCAAAGGTCTCCGTTCAAAACAACAAAACTGGCAAAAATATATATAGGTCCGCGCCTTGGCCGCGACACGCCAGGGGCACGGATCGATTCTTAAAATCGAAAAGATTTGGAAAATAAAATGTTGATATGGTTATTCTAAAATTAGGATTATGCCCATCTCCCACTCAATGTTGCTTCCTGATCATGAATATAAAGTTGAATTTTCAATATCACGCATGGATTTTGAGATATATGAAAATTATGAAATTGGGCATTTCTGAGGCACATTTTCGGGCAATCTTTGGTGCATTTCAATG
>JAABOM020000096.1:5941907-5993400 GCA_011800125.2 Solanum clarkiae
GAAGTAATGTTAATTTAAATTTCATTGGTTATTATGGCATATTAGTTTTCTCTTGTATTCCATCTTCCCAACAACAATAGTTTATATTCATTTCATATTTTCCTACAGTTTCAAATGTTAGTTTCTAAATTGGGCACTCAGGACGTCCAAGCTCCAACTTGAGGGGGCATAATAGCCAACTTGGTCGTTAATTATAGATGTATATTAATTTGAATTTAGAATTTTGAGGATTTGGTGTACAATTTGTATCTTTTAAGACTCTTTTAGATGTAATGTTTGCATTATCATAGGATTAACCTACATCGGTTGCTCCTATATTTTGTATCTATATAGAGTACCCTACTCATTCATTTTGAATAAGATTGCTTTGTTTTACCAGATTTATTTCACGTAGTTCAAAAAAATGATCCGTCAATTTCATATTCATTTATATTATAAAGCCTATCAAAATTATTTTATTGGACTTCTGAAAAATAGATATGAATTACACAAATATTTAAAACTTACTTATATCACGCAGCTAGCTTAGGAACTAAGTTTCAAAGAAGTGGACAAAGCTGTGAACTTTTATCCATTCTTAGATTTGGATTTTTTTGTAAATTTAACAAATTTTGGTCATGACTATAGGTATTGCTATAAATATTTTAGGATATACAAAAGATTTCAATGAAAACTTGTGTGTTTTCATGAGTAGAATTAAAGCTATGAAAATTTCATAAATACAAATATAAAAAATGTACAATTACTTGAGAGTTAATTATTATTCATAAAAAGAAATAAAACAATTTTTATTAACATGTTGTGGAAGAGAAATAGTCACAAAAAAATGAGAACAAACAAGTGTCTTTATCAATGCTAGAGCTATAGTGGTTAGTAGAATACCGTTCCCAAAAAATTAAATCGCATAAAATAGAGCAATTACTTGAGAGTTAATCAATATTTGCACGGGATTAAGAATATTATTCAAACAAAGTTGAATAAAATTGTATTATGCCAGGTAAGCTTAATGCACTAGTACAAAGGTCTACAAAGGTGCAAGCATTGAGAAATGAGAAAAATGCGTAGAGCCAGGTAAGCTTAGCGCTAGCAATTCATATACAGCCAAAGATACTTTGTCTATGCCTTACTTTCTCTTTCTCTTAAATATGCACAAGACATTTTCTTGACAATCACTAAATTCATCATGAGTCTGTTTGGCCTTGGAAATAGGTACAATGGGGTTTCCTCTAGACTTGATTGATAATGAAAGTGCTAATATTAATTACTATTATTGGTTTTTTTGATTGATTAATTCTTTTTCATATGGTTGTTTCAGGAATCAAAAGACCTTTCATGCTAAAAGTTGTATTGCATCACAAAGCAAGGTAATTGGTAAATGCCTTTCTTGTTTCTATTATGTCTATGTAATTTATGGAAGTGTACCTTATTGGTAGTAAAATCCCAATCAATCTCCTGTATGAAGGATAACATTTTCTTTAGCAGTAGAGGGATATGCAAACCAATTCTACTTTTGATTGGATCTTGAATTGGCAAGCTAGGTGCAACCTACTCAATTTAAATGGTTTTTCTTGAATTTATGAAAGGTTTTATACTAAATTAGGATTAAGTTTCTTTTCCTTTAGTGTAATCAATAGTTGATGATGGAATAGTTGAAGGGTTGAAGTTTAGATTCGTTTTCAAATTCGCCTCTTTTGGATTCCCTGAGAATTCTTTTGTTTATCACATATTTAGTACTCCTCAATATTGGGTCTCCAAACACAACAATAAGCTGATGAAGGGGTAGTTGAAGGCTAAATCTGCATCACAAACATTTTCCACAATTAGAATATTGGGTTTTGTGCAATTCTAAAATGACTTTTGTGCAATTCCAAAATGAGTTTTGCCCAATTCCAAAATATCCACAATAAGTTTTGTCATTCTAGTCCTGGACTATCTCTAATTAGATTTGTGCATTTCCAAGCTAGTTCCCAGTACTAACTTAGTATTCTGTGCAACTAACAAAATGTATTACTCATTTTTAATTCGTTTAAGTTTGTGTTTGGTACAAAGAAGAATATTTTATGAAAAATATTTTTCAAGGAACACAAGTTGCATAAATATGAGAAAAATGACTTCTTTAATAAAAGTAGGGATAACAAGTTCTATAAGTGATATTCTATGTTTGTTGACATAAAATTCCGCACCAATAGGTATTTCTAGGAACCTTGTTCCTTGAGTTGTATCAGAATAAAAAGTAATTAAATAATCTTATTCCAAATGCAGGGTGAGAAACCTAAGAAACACGGTGATGCTAACTTAGGTAGTGGTAACTTAAGGAAGCAGTGACGCTACCCCCTGCGAAGATCTTGATGAGTGGATGACTATAAATAGTAAGAATTTTCATCGTTATGGATACATGATGTTATTGCAAGGTTTCCATTTTATAGGTTCTTTATTATGATTCTTGTGTTATTTCAATGGCCAATATATGGGGATGACAACGGGATGGGGTAAATTAAGTCAAATTTTTTAGATGCTTGGCGGTTGCGATGAAATTGTTGCTTATAACTTTTCTAAAATTTGTTTTTCTAATTCTTTTCAATTCAATTTTTTTGGGTACAATTACTTCCACTTCATTGATGTTATTTCATTTATAACACTATTTTGTTACAATTTTTCGATTTTAAGTTTCAATAATAAATCATACGTATTTACTTTTTTTGGTCATTTACTGATGAATCATTGATTTTCTACTTGCTAAAACAAAAATAAACGACTAGTATTATAGTATATTTTAAAAATATATACATAAAATGCT
The DNA here is from genome assembly GCA_011800125.2 of Solanum clarkiae. Classification (NCBI taxonomy): domain Eukaryota; kingdom Viridiplantae; phylum Streptophyta; class Magnoliopsida; order Solanales; family Solanaceae; genus Solanum; species Solanum clarkiae. The sequence continues at coordinate 5,944,705 of JAABOM020000096.1, forward strand.
TAATTCTACGAAGTGACTATAGGTTCAGAATACCTCATTTTTCAGCTTTAAATCTGTCACAGCGTACAAGCCTTTTATCACTCAATGACTTACCAATTTAGAAAAAAATAACTATGAGTTATTAGTTATGAAAAGTACATTCATGACAAATGATATCACATCTTTAAATGAGGAATATGCATAGGAAAAAAAATATACAACTGTTCATGATATACACTATGATATTCATATACCACCTCAATATCAATCCTCAGAACCTTAGATATAAATAACGTTTAGACTCTCTCTTTCCAAAAGCTTTACGCAAAAGAAATTAATGAGAGAAGATAGGAAAAGAATCCTTCTTTTTCTTTGCACAATCTTATTTTCAACCACAAAAAAACACATCAACATATAAAATCAACTAATATTTATCTTCGTACCAATTTTGAATAGTTCAGCAAAGTAGAAAAATGACTAATAACTTAAACGGGACAAGGGGAGAGGTGGGTGTATGTGGAGTGAGTTAAAAATATGAGAAATTACTATGTGGGATTGGTTGAAAATTTTGCACGTGAAGGTTCAACCTGTCCCGCCCGACGCCCACTCCATTGCCATCCCTTTCGGTACTATACAGCATCTTTGTAACAAGATATATTTTTTTGGTGATAGTCTTTGTCATAAGATATGATAAGACCCAAAACAAGGAATAAAATCTCATATTTATGTTTAGATAAATTAAAATGTGAATTAACTATTCACATTCTCCATGGAAGGAATCCCTCCTTGATAGGAACTTGATTTCTATAATAAGAAATTTCACTAACTAGAATCCCAACTTGTTGTTTAAAACTTAATATATATGATTGATCTTGTCCAAGTTACTAACCAGTGTGACAATTTCTTCATTTAGTGGACCTTGTTGCTCTATTTGTTAGCTTTCAATACCTCATTAAAGTTATAATGATAAGCTAAATATGTATATTAAGCACATTTTAGCTAAACTCTAACCGTTATTTTTTGGAATTTTGCCAAGGAGATATGCCCGAAATTTTTCAAATGCATACACTATAGCTAATAGCTCCTGCTCTGTAACTGTATAATTTTTGTGGGCCGTACTCAACATCTTGCTAACATAATAAATTGGTTGAAAAAGTTTCCCAACTCGTTGACCCAGCACTGCTCCAAGAGCCACACCACTAACGTCACACATCACCTCGAATGGATTAGACCAATCCGGCGAAATTATCACCGGAGCTTCAACCAATTTCTGCTTGAGAGTTTCAAATAATTTCAAGCATGCAATATCAAAAAAGAATTGTTATTCTTTTTCCAATAGCTTGCACATGGGACTCGCTATTTTTGCAAAATCTTTAATGAATCTTTGGTAGAATCTAGAGTGTCCCAAAAAACTTCTCACTCCCTTAACAGAAATAGGGGAGGTAACTATGCAATTACTTCAACCTTGGCTCGGTCAACCTGTAGCCCCTTTACCGAGATCTTATGGCTCAACACTATTCCTTATTTGACCATGAAGCGATATTTTTCTCAATTGAGAACCAAATAGGTTTCTACACACCTCTGCAACACCTTCTCCAAGTGAGTTAGGCATTGATCAAAGGTGTCTCCCACCATCAAAAAATCATCCGTAAATACCTCTATTGAGTCCTCGACCATGTCAGTGAAAATGGATAGGATACATCATTGGAATGTGGCAAGGGCATTATGTAGCCCCAATGGCATTCTCTTAAAAGCAGAAGTACCATAAGGGTATGTAAAGGTGGTCTTATCTTGATCCTCGAGTGCAATGGATATTTGGTTGTATCCGGAGTAACCATTGAGAAAAAAATACCACTCCCTTTCGGTAAGCCTATCTAGCATTTGGTCCATGAACAGTAGTGGAAAGTGATCGTTCTTTGTGGCTACATTTAATTTCTGGTAGTCCATGCATATTCTTTACCCAAATTACTGGTTTTGTTGATATTAGTTGGCCCTTCTCGTTTGGAACCACGGTCATGCCTCCCTTTTTAGGAACAGACTAAAATGGACTTATCCTATGTCACGACCCAAGCATAGGGTCTATATGTGACACAACAAATGAGAACCCAAAAGGACTCCAAATGAGCCTTTTAAGCATGCATAGCACATCCTTGGTTCCATGGAAGCATAAAAGAGTAGTAAGAACATAGCACATAATTTATAAGGGAAACAGGGCTTTGGACTCAAGTTATAGGGATGTTGTAGAGAAGAGGATAAGCATGAATCACACAGCAAATAAGTCTAAGGGGTGGGTAAGTTTGACTCACACTATGGGGATATTTAGTGACTTAGGACTTCCATCTCGTCGTCAACACACAAAACATAGAAGGGAAAAAGGACTAAGGTAAGTCTTCCATAGTTACATAAACATAATATGAATCAAGCTTGATACATAAATATCCATATCCAACAACACGTTTAGTACAATGGGAACAAAGACCAAAAGATATGAATCCAAAATAGACATATCACAGAAAAAGGATGAAAGTAAAGCAGATGTTGTCCCTGAAGTGGAGGACTCACCAATAGAAGTCTTCAAAAGGCCTGCCTAGCCACGAGAAGGAAGATGATGAATAGGAGCTCTGGTCCATACATGGTTAGATCATGTAGGCCAAAAGTATACATTACTTGGAATGCACTAAGTATGCAGGGTGCAATGCAACAAAGGACATAGAGCTTAATAATCAATATGCATAATCATAATCATTAGACATAAGCTCGATATGATATGTATGATCAATGCTTAAATTTAAAATATACACGGAAACAATCAAACTTGCATGATATATCATAGATATGTGGGAGGAGATCCTGACTGTCCTGTAAGAACAAGAAAGTTACTACTTGGAATCCCGATGTTCCCTTCAAGGTAAACTAAGCATGACCCCACAAAGTGGGGAACTTGTCCTAGTTGGATCCACTAGTAAAATCCCATTTAGGGAAAATAATATAAACCTATAGTTAAGAGACCAAGAGTTTATATAAGGACTCCTTGGGTCGAACACCCACCATAAGCGTCCTTTGATGCTAAGTCTAGTCCCACGTAATACATGAAATTATCATAGATTTAATCACAACTTGAATGACTTATAAAAACATAATAACATGGCATGAGTAGCTCATTCATATTCTTGACCTCTACACATGGGCATATACCTTGTACTAGATGGTAAAAACATTTCATAAACTTGCCCCCTTCTCATAGACATTGCAGTACACATGAGGGTAGAGATTGTAATATGGTTGAGCCCTTGTAGTGAGCTTTAGTTTGTACATGAGGGTAAAATAGTTATCATGCTTGACTCCTTCACGTAGACATTATTCACTCATAAGAGGGTAGAGTATAGTATAAGATCTCAAAATTTTACTTACAAATCAGAGGAACTTTTCATGAGTTCAATGCATGCTTAGGAGGCCAAGATTTATCATAGCATGCTAGTCTTGTAATTCGTGCAATAATCATTCATCAATATAAGAATCTTTATCATGTAAATTTAGTCAAATATGGTGGGCATATGTACATATGCTTAAAATCATGTAATTCAAGAGTATAAGACAAGAAAGGAGTAAAATCAATGTATTTTAAAGTTATTCAAATCAACCGACCATCATTGTAGTAAAACCATCATTTTTGAATATCATGAAATCCAACTAACACCCACAAGTTCTTTCATAGCATCATAGAGTCTAAAACTATAATGTCATAAATCCATTACAATATCAAACCCCAATAGTATTTAAGCATAATATAGTCATTACTTGAAGTATTCAAACAAAAATCATGTGTACAATGCATAATAACAACATCATATGCAAGAGTTCATGAAATACCCATAAAGGTCCATAAATTTCATGTAGTTGGAGAAAGAGAATGGTTGGACTTATGGAAAGGAAGGTTCTCACAATCAAACCCACATTTCTTAGTATGATTATGGAAGAGTAAATCTGATTTGGAGATGGAAGATTTGAAACTCTAGCTTGCCCTCACACTTGAATGCCTTGAGAGAGTTGATAGAGTTGAGAGAGTTTTGAGACTTAGGGTTTTTGAGAAATGAATTGAAGTGAGGGTGTGAATGGTGTATAAGGCTGGAAAGGGTCATTTGAGACCTTAAACTATGTACCTTAGACTTAGGAAAATAGGAAAGGTCAATTTTTCCCCTTTTAGAATTTGCCGGATTAGGTCTATGAGACCTTGCTTATAGGCCACGGAGCTTTCTATGGACCATAGATAAGGGTTTCATCTGATAGATTTTTTAGAAATTCAGAGATCCCCTTCTCTGATTCACATTCTATGACACAATCTATGACTCGTATAAGATTTTATGGGTCGTCTAATAAGTTGTAGATCGAACTCCTGAAAGATCCCAACTTTCGCCAAGTGTTCCTATGTTCTACAAACCCACATACAGGTTGTACTTTATCTTACGGGCCGTGAACTCCCTCATGAAAGATAACTGTCCAAATTTTCCGAGGCTTACTTCTTGCATCTTTCATACTCCCCATAGGTGGGGTCTTACAATATCTCCCCCTTGGGAACATTCGTTCCCGAATGTGCTAAGGCAAGATCTAAGGAATGGATTTTTGAACCATATGCCAAATGCACCATTAACAAAATGCAACACATACACCATTTAAAAATCTATAAAACAATGTCCCAATTAGCACTCATAATGCAACCTCAAAATCACATAAACATGCATAAATGTTATAAGAGTGGTATGCAAGGAAAGGAGATCCTAGAATAGGAAAAACATATTACCTCAAGCTTGATCATAATGGAAAAGATAAGGATATCACTTCTTCATGTTGGCTTCAGCTTTCCATGTGGCACTTTTGACTTATTAATTCCTCCAAAGGACTTTGACTAACACCACATCTGTGTTTTTCAACCTCTTCACTTGCCTATTAAGTATTTCCACCAGGACTTCCTCATAAATCAAGTTATCTTCTACAACACCTACAATATCCAAGGGTACTATAGAACTTGGGTCACCTACACACTTCCTCAATATAGACACATGGAAGACTGAATGAACCATACTCATCTCCTTAGGCAATTCTAATTCATAGGCAACTTTACCAATTCTCCTAGAAATTCAATAATGCTCTACAAACCTTGGGCTCAAATTTCCCTTCTTTCCAAATCGGATCACACCCTTCATGGGTGAAACTCAATCACCAACATCAAACTCAAGATCCCTCCTTCTTACATCGAAGTAGGACTTTTGCCTACTTTAATCCATCTTCAATCTCTCCCTTATCAACCTCACTTTTTCCACTGCCTCCATGAGAAAATCCGAAACTAATAAGGCATTTTCCCCCACATCAAATCACCCAATCGGGGACCTACTGAAACAATCCCAAAAAGTGCCTGAAAATGTATCTCGAAAGTGCCCGAAATCATAATTTCTATATATCTCAAAATCCATGCGTGATATCGAAAATTTTACTTGATATTCTTGATTAGGGGGAAAAATTGAGCGGGACATGTGTCTAACCTTGATTTTAGAGAAACCGTATAAAAATTCAAAAATCCTTAATTTGCAAATCCCACTGGCGATCCATGCCCCTAATGCTACACGGCTGGGGCACAGATCAGTATTATTTTTGGCTTGTTATTTCTTATTCAGTCCAAGGCCTTTGGCTCATGGGCCTAAGTTTTCCCATGCATAAAAATACCTATACTTAGCATATTTCACCTTCATATCATACAAGACATTCGCTTATTCTCTCTCAAACACTTAGAAAAATATTTGACTCAAAATTAAAGGTTCCAAACACATTCTGGATCTTAAGGATTTCACTCAAGCTTCAAGTCTCCATTCCAATCTTCATCAAGAAATTTTTCAAAACTAAGGTATGTGGGTTTCAACCATTGGGTCCTTTCACCCATGGTGTCTAAGCTTCCTTATTACATAAAGCTCATATTTTTAAGTTGATTTACGTATGGGTCTTACTTAATATGAATTTGACTATGAACTTTGTTAGGGTTTCATAAAAGTGTGACTATTTAAGCATGTTTTGAGCTATGAATCTTTGATCTATCTAGAGACTTGATGAAGGATTTTGATATATATTGCATGAGGGTACTACAAGTATTAGTGAGTGGTTTTACATTGAATTTTCTTGTATGGTTTTATACTAGCATTACACACCCATCAAGTGTTTGATAAAATGTCTGGTTATAGATTCTTGAGTTGTTGAAGGTATAAAGCATGGCTTATGATATAAATGACTTTATGATTATGAAAGGAATATATATATGTCATTTTCCCCTATAGTGTTGCGAGTTGACCAAACCTCGCTCGGGGGGTTGTAGGCCCGAGTAACCACATTGAGGGGTTGCTGCCTCGATTGCCCTGCTCGAGAGATAGTAGGCCCGTGCTACCATGATTGGGGAGTATATACCTCAATAACCACATTGACTCGATTGCCTCGTTCAGGAGGTAGTAGGCCCATGCTACCATGGTGGGGAGTATGTACGTCAATAACCATGTTGAGGGGTTTGTACCTCAATCACCTCTCCAAGGGGGTGGTAGGACTTGAATATTCTATATTGATGGTCACTTCTTAACACACGTATTATGTTATATGTAAGCATGATTTACTCTAAGCAATATCCATGCATGTCATATTGCTATATGCTTATTCATTGCCTGTGTATATGCATTTTGATTATATTTCTTATCCGTTGTTGCACTGCATCCTACATACTTAGTACATTCAAATGTACTAACGCATACTCTATGCCTATATGTTACCATGTAGGAACCGGGGCCCTGCTTGATCATCCTCCTCCTCCATGTGGCTAGTACAATACCTCTCAAGCAAGTTGGTGAGTCCTCAACTTCATGGACAATGTCTTTGATCTTATGCTATATATAAAGACTCTCCCTCCTTGTTATTGTGTGCTTTGACTATGAGGGTGAGCCTGGTTGCGTTTATTGGCCCTCGCTAAGTTCTATATCTAGAGGTGTTGTTGGACAAGTTATGTAATAAAGCTATATGACTGACTCTCTTGACTCTTTGACATTTATGATATGAAAGATGTACCTTAGCACTGCATTAACCCATTTTCTATCTATTATTATCAATTTATTGCTTCTGCCATCAAGGATGTGTAATGATATGTTAAGAGGCTTGATTGGGGTCCCTTCGAGTTTCCCATTTGTCGTGTCACGTCTAGGCCCAAGGCTTGGGTTTTTACAAACTTTGTTCAGAGCACTAGGTGATTAATAGTCCTCGGCATCCAATGCACCATATTGATTAGTGTCTTATTCATCGTTGTATTGTGCACCACAACTATGAATAAGGGCTATGACACATTTTAGGAAATCTTTCCCTTCTTCTTACTCTATGTCGTTCTACAAAAGTTAAGGTAAAGCTGTTCCCCCTAACAATTGTTCTTTGCTATGCTAGATCATGCCTAACATAAGAGGAAGAAGAGCACGCACACTCGAGGAACAACCGGCACATAGAGAGCTTCGAGATGCTCTCACCTTGCTAGCTCAAGTTGTGGCTATTCAAGTTAATCAAGGAGCCCAAGCCCCCCATGCTCCTACCTTGGGATATAGGGTGAGAGACTTCATGAGGATGAACCCACCGGAGTTCTGTGGTTCAAAAGTTGATGAGGACCCTCAAGAATTCATTAATGAGGTTTACAAAGTATTGGCTATTATGGGTGTTAGATCAAAAGAGAAGGTGGAGTTAGCGGAATACCAACTCAAGGGGTTGACACAAATATGGTTTACTCAATGGAAGAAGGAGAAGGAGAACAATAATGCGGTTCTATCAGAGGAGTTTAAGGCGACTTTCCTCAATCGGTTCTTTCCTATTGAGATTATAGAGGCCAAAATTGTGGAGTTCATGAATTTGAAGCAAGGATCTATGAGTGTAAGGGAGTATGTCCTCAAGTTTAATCAACTCTTAAAATATGCTCCATACTTGGTGGCCGAACCAAGGTCTAGAATGAACAAGTTCGTGATAGGTGTGTCCGACTTGGTGAGTGAGAAGTACCGGTCTGCTATGTTGATTAGTGACAAGGATTTGTCCCGTTGATGACTTATGCCGAGACAATGGAGGAGGAAAAGTTGAGGAAGATAAGGGGTCATAAGGCCAAGAAGTCTCGTTTTGATGGTATGTTCCGAAGTCACGTAGGTGGCTGATTTCATCAAGACCAAGGGTCTTCTTATGCTTCTAATACGAGGTTTTCCAATGATATCCCAAGGGCCCAAGGTGATGGTGGTGTGGGTCCTAATGATATGTGTACAAGATGTGGTAGGGGTCATAGTAGCCCATACTTGAGGAATACTAATACTTGTTATGGCTGTGGGATGGTGGGGCATATGGTGATGGATTGCCCTCGTAATCATAGCAAGAGTAAAGATGTTTGTCCACAAGGATGGGGTGCAAATGCGTCCCTTTGGGGAGAGGTGTCCAACAAGGTGGTGCCCCAAGGTACAATCAATTTTATGCTCTCTATGGGAGGCAAAGAGTTGAAAGGGTTCCCAATTTCGTCACTGGTATGTAAAAAGTATTTGGTTTAGATGTGTATGTATTGATTGACCCGGGTGTCATTCTTTCTTTTGTTACTCCTCTTATTTCCAAAAAGTTTCATGTTGAGCCCGAATTGTTGAGTGAGTCTTATGAGGTGTCTACTACTGTTGGTGTATCTATTGTTCCTAGAAGGGTCTACAGAAATTGTCTCGTTTGTGTCTTGCATAAAATATTGCCTTGTGATCTTGTTGAGCTGGATATGGTTGATTTTGATATTATTCTTGGGATTGATTAGTTGCATGCATATTATGCCTCTATTGATTGTAGAACCGTAGGGTCAAATTTCAATTCCCAAATGAACCCATCCTTGAGTGAGAGAGTCATGATGTGGTGGTCAAGGGTAGGTTCATCTCATGCATTAAAGCCCGTAAGTTGATCTCTAAAGGGTGTCTTTATCATCTTGTGAGGGCTAGGGATGTGGAGTCCAAATATTTCCTATAGAGTCGATTCCGGTAGTAAATGAGTTCCTTGATTTCTTTCCTAGTGACCTTCCTGGTGTTCATCTTGAAAGGAAAATAGATTTTCGTATAGATCTCTTTCCCGATACCCAACCCATTTCTATTCCCCCTTATCATATGGCCCTGGCAGAGTTAAAGGAGTTGAAGGAGCAATTGAGGAATTTGTTGAAGAGGAGTTTTATTAGACCTAGCCAATCAGCTTGGGATGTACCAGTGTTGTTTGTAACCAAGAAGGATGGGTCTCTTAGGATGTCCATTGACTACCGACAACTTAATAGGGTTACTATCAAGAATAAGTACCCTCTCCTAAGGATTGATGATTTGTTTGACCAACTTCAAGCGGCTAATCATTTCTATAAGATTTCTCTTCGATTTGGGTATCATGAATTAAAGGTGAGGGAGTATGATATTCCCAAGATGGCATTCTAGACTAGGTATGAGCATTATGAATATGTGGTTATGCCTTTTAGGTTGACCAATGCACCGACTATCTTATGGATCTTATGAATAGGGTCTTTAAACCCTACCTTGATTTGTTTGTTGTGATTTTCATTGATGATATCTTAATCTACTCTCATAGTGAGGAGGAGCATGTAAGTCATTTGAGGGTGGTGTTGGAAAAATTGAGAGAAGAGAAGTTGTATGCCAAATATGAGAAGTGTGAATTTTGATTGAAAGAGGTTGCCTTTCTAGGTCATATGGTATCAGGGGATGGTATTACGGTGGATCCTAAGAAAATGGAAGTGATTAGAAATTGGCCTAGACCTTTGACTCTATTAGATATTAGAAGCTTCTTAGGCTTAGCATGCTACTACTGGAGGTTTGTGAATGGGATCTCTTCTATTGCTTCTCCCATGACTAAGTTAACCCAAAAGAAGGCTAAGTTTGTGTGGACCAATGAGCTTGAAAGGAGTTTCTAATCCTTGAAGGATAAGCTTGTCTCCGCTCCTATCTTATCTCTACAGGAAGGGTTGAAAGGGTGTGTTGTGTATTGTGATGCAAAATGGTAAGGTGATAGCCTATGCTTCTAGACAACTCAAAGTTCGTGAAAAGAATTATTCTACTCATGATCTTGAATTGGCCGCCGTGGTTTTTTCTTTAAAAATTTGGCGTCATTATTTTTATGGAGCACATGTTGATATGTTTACCAATCATAAGTGTCTCCAATATGTGTTCACTCAAAAAGATCTCAACTTGAGACAAAGAAGGTGGTTAGAACTTCTTAAGGATTATGACATAAGTGTGCATTATCATCCCGATAAGGCTAATATTGTAGTCGATGCTTTGAATTGGGTATCTATGGGTAGCCTTGCTCATGGTTATGGTAGTGGAAAAGAGGTGGCTAGAAAGGTCCATCGGTTGGCTAGATTGGGGGGTTAGATTAGAAGAGGTTGATAATAGATGTGTGGTTGTTGTTGATGGTTCAAAATCTTCCTTGGTTGATGAGGTAAAAACAAAGCAAGACCTTGATCCCTCCTTGCTAGAATTGAAGACTTTTGTTAGTGATGGGAAGGTGGAGGTTATCTCCAAAGGGGGAGATGGTGCCCTTAGGTACTAAGGTACGTTGTGAGTGCCTAGTGTTGATGACATGAGAGAAAAGATTCTTATGAAGCTCATAATTCTTCCTATTCTATTCACCCTGGTTCTACCAAGATGTATAGAGATTTGAGGGATATTTTTTGGTGGGGAGGTATGGAGAAAGACATTGCCAAATTTATATCCGGTTATCATAGTTGCCGACAAGTCAAAGATGAATATCAAAGGCCAGATGGCTTAGACCAAGACATAGAGATTCCTACATGGAAGTGGGAAAAGATTAATATAGATTTTGTGGTTTGGTTTCCTAAGACTAGGAAGGGTTTTGATTCCATTTGGGTTGTGATTGATAGGATGACGAAATTATATCATTTTCTACTGGTTAAGACCACATATGGGGCTGAAGATTATGCTAGGTTGTACATTCATGAGTTGGTGAGGTTGCATGGGGTTCCTATGTCTGTCATATCAGATCGTGGTGCTCAATTAACTTCACACTTTTGGAGGTCCTTCCAAAGATATTTTGGTACCAAGGTTAAGCTTAGTACGGACTTTCACCCTCAAACGATGGCCAAGACAAAAGAACTATCCAAAATCTTTAGGATATTCTTAGAGCTTGTATTTTGGAGTTTAAGGGTAGTTGGGATGATCATCTTCCATTGATTGAGTTTACTTATAATAATATCTATCGTTCTAGCATTAGCATGGCTCCTTTTGAGGCCCTCTATGGTAGGCATTGTAGATCACTGGTTGGGTGGTTCGAAGTGGGAGAGATAATATTGTTGGGTTTAGATCTGGTCATGGAGGCTATGGAGAAGGTAAGGTTAATTAGAGAGAGGTTGAAAATATCCCAAAGTCGTCAAAAGTCCTATGTCGATGTGAGGAGAAGGGAACTTGAATTTAAAGTTGGTGATTGGATCTATTTGAAGGTTTCACCCATGAAGGGTGTCGTTCGTTTTGGTAAAAAGGGTAAATTGAGTTCAAGAAATGTGGGTCCTTATAGCGTATTGAGGAAGATTGGTAAGGTGGCCTATGAATTGGAGTTTCCTAGTGAAATGGACTTGGTTCATCCGGTCTTTCATGTGTCCATGTTGAGGAAATGTCTAGATGACCCGAATGCTATTGTCCCATTGGATGTTATTGGTGTGGTTGAAGACAACTTGACTTATGAAGAAGTTCTAGTAGAGATCTCAGATAGATAAGTGAAGATATTGAGGAACAAGGATGTGTCTTCCCTTAAGGTCCTTCGGAGGAATCAACAAGTCGAAAGTGCCACATGGGAGGCCGAAGAGGACATGCAAAAGTGATATCCTTATCTCTTTCATTTTACTCAAGCCTAAGGTACCAATTCTAAGTCCTCTATTTGATTTCCAGTCTTATGTTTCAGCCCCTATGTCATTTGCATGCATTCATGTTTATGTTGATGAGTTCATAATGATTTTTGGCACTTACGTTTAGATTTTGAAAATGGTGTTTAATGTATTGTTGCATTCTTGTTGGGGACGATTTCTTCATGATTACTCTTCTTACATAGGTTTTTTTAATATTCGAGGATGAATGTTCCCAAGGGAGAGATATTGAAATGAACCCCAAAAAGTTCTCAAAAATGTGCCTTGGAAGTGCTTGAAATCGTAATTTTCATGTATCTCAAAATCCGTGCGTGATATTAAAAATCCGACTTGATATTCTTAATCAGGGGGAAAAATTGAGTGAGAAATGGGTCTAACCCCGATTTTAGAGTAGCTATATCAAAATATGAAAATTTTTAATTTGCAAATTCCAATGATGATCATCGCCCCTGGCACGACACGGCTAGGGCGCAGATCAGTGTTATTTTTAGCCTGTTATTTCTTGTTCAGTCCAAGGCCTTTGGTTCTTGGGCCTAAGTCTTCCCATGCGTAAAAATACCTATACTTAGCCATATCATACATGACATTCCTAATACTTTCTCAAACACTTAGACAACTTTTTTACTAAAAATCAAGGTTTCCCAACTCATTCCGGATCTTAAGGATTTCACTCAAGCTTTACGTCTCCATTCCAATCTTCATGAAGAAATTCTCTAAAGCTTAGGTGTGTGGGTTTCAACCATTGGGTCATTTCACCCATGGTTCCTAAGCTTCCTTTTTACATAAATCTCAAATTTCTAAGTTGATTTACGTATGGGACTTACTTAATATGAATTTAATTATGAACTATGTTGGAGTTTCATAAAAGTGTGACTGTTTAAGCATATTTTGATCTATGAATCTTTGATCTACCTTGAGCTATATTGCATGAGGAAACTACCAAGTATTGGTGGATGGTTTCATATTGGATTTTCTTGCATGATTTCACTCTTGAATTGCATGGTTTTACCCTAGCATTACACACCCACCAAGTGTTTGATAAAATATCCGGTTATGGATTCTTGAGTTGTTGAAGGTGTAAAGCATGCCTTATGATTTGAATGACTTTATGATGATGAAAGAAATGTATATATGTGTCATTTTCCTCCATAGTGTTGCGAGTTGACCAAGCCTTGCTCGGGGGGTTGTAGGCCCGGGTAACCATATTGAGGGGTTGGTGCCTTAATTGCCTCGCTCAGGAGGTAGTAGGCCCATGCTACCATGATTGAGAGGTATGTACCTCAATAACCATATTGAGGGGTTTGTACCTCGATTGCCTCGTTTGGGAGGTAGTAGGTCCGTGCTACCATGTTGGCATGTATGTACCTCTATAACCACGTTGAGGGATTTGTACCTCCATCGCCTCTCCAAGTGGTGGTAGAACTTGGACATTCTATCTTGATGTTCACATCTTACACACGTATTATAGTCTATGTAAGCATGATTTACTCTACGCATTATGCATGCATGCATATTGCTATATGCTTATTCATTGCCTGTGTTTATACATTTCGATCATGCTGCTTATCCCTTGTTGTATTGCATCCTACATACTTAATACATTCAAACATACTAACGCATACTCTATTCCTAAAAGATGTTACTATATAGGAACTGGAAGCCCGCTTGATCACCCTCCTCCTCCACGTGGCTAGTATGATATCTCTTAATCAAGTTTGAGAGTCCTCAACTTCTGGTACAATGTCTTTGATCTTATGCTATGTATAAAGACTCTCCTTCCTTTTTATTCTATGTTTTGACTATGAGGGTGAGTCCGGTTGCTTTTATTAGCCCCCGCTAAGTTCTATGCCTAGAGGTGCTATTGGACAAGTTATGTAATGAAGCTATGAGATTGACTCTTTTGACTCTTTGATGTTTATGATATGAAAGATGTCCCTTAGCCCCATATTACCCCATTTTCTATCTATTGTTGTCATGTTATTGCTTCCGCGACCAATGATGTGTAATGATATATTAAGAGGCTTGATTGGAGTCCCTTCGTGTTCACCATTCACCGTATGACGTCTAGGTCCTAGGCTTGGGTCGTGACACCAATATTGCCTACCATGTAGAGCTTTAAAGGGAGCGACTCCAATGCTAGAATGGTAGCTATTGTTGTAAGAAAACTCAATGAGCGGAAGATGTTCATCCTAACTACCTTGAACTCTAAAACACAAGCCCTAAGCATATCCTGAAGAATTTGGATGTTCCTTTCAGCTTGACCATCTATTTGAAGATGGAAAGCTGTGCTAAGCTTGACTTTGGTAGCAAGGCCCTTTTTGAAGGACCTCCAAAAGTGAGAAGTGAATTGAGAAGCATAATCCGAAATAATAGACAATGTTACCCCATGCAACTTAACCAACTCATGAATTAATATCTTCGCATAATCTTCGACATCATAAGCTGTTTTAATCGGTAGAAAGTGAGCCAATTGTGTCATCCTATCAACAATAACCCAAATAGAATCAAAGTGCTTTTGATTCTTTGGTAAACCAGTCATAAAATCCATGTTGATCTCTTCCCACTTTCAAGTAGGAATTTTTATGCCTTGGGCTAGGCCACCCGGCCTTAGATGTTCGTCTTAGGCTTGTTGGCAATTGTGACAACCAGCTACAAACTTGGAAATATTCCACTTCATAGCACCCCAGTAATATACCTCTCTCAAGTCTTTGTACATCTTTATAAAATCGGTACGGATAGAGTAGGACAAATTGTGCGCCTTTGAAAAATCAAATCCCTTAACCCATCAACATTAGGCACACATAACCTACCTTGGTACCTAAGGACACCATCTCCCCCTTGGGAGAAAACCTCCACTTTACCATTCTTTACCAAAGCTTTTAATTTTAGGAAGGTGGGTTCAAGTTCTTGTTTGGATTGACCTCTTTAATCAAAGAAGATTTGGAACCATCAGTGACCACCACAACTCCATTTCCGACTTCATTCAACCTAACCCCCAACCTAGCCAACTAATGAACTTCTCTAGCCAAGTTCTTATTTCCATCATCAATATGTGCTACACTTTCCATGGAAACCCTACTTAGAGCATCGGCCACAACATTAGCTTTGCCAGGATAGTAGTGCAAACTCATATCATAATCCTTAAGGAGTTCCAACCACCTTCTTTGCCTCAAATTAAAATCCCTTTGTGTGAACACATATTGAAGACTCTATTGGTTGGTGAATATGTCTACTTGAAGCCCATGCAAATAATGACACCATATTTTCAAAGCAAACATCATGGTTGCTAACTCGATATCATGGTGGAATAATTATGCTCATTCACCTTTAGTTGTCGAGAAGCATATGCTATGATTTTGCTACTTTACATCAACACACACCCCAAACCAACCCTTGAAGCATCATAATAAACCACAAACCCTTCTAACCCTCCGGGTACAGCCAAACTAGTTGCAGATGTAAGCTTGTCTTTCAATGTTTGAAAAATCTTTTCACATTCATTGGTCCAAACAAATTTTGCCTTCTTTTGAGTCAAATTTTTCAAAGGGGAAGCAATTGAGGAAAAACCATTCACAAACCTTCAGTAATACCCTGCTAAGCCCAGGAAACTCCAATATCTGTTGGATTCAAGGGCCTAGGCCAATTTCTTATCACCTCTATCTTCTTAGGGTCCACTTTAATTATATCACCTGACACCACATGCCCTAGGAAGGCAACTTCTTTTAACAAAAATTCGCATTTATCGAATTTGGAAAACAACCTCTCTTCCCTAAAAGTTTGCAACACTACTCTCAAATGCTTCACATGCTCTTCTTCACTTAGAGAGTAAATCAAAATATCATCAATGAATACAACAAAAACATGTCGAGGTAGATTTTAAAGGCCCTATACATGAGATCCTTAAATATTGTCGGAGTATTAGTTAGGCTGATGGACATTACCATGAACTCAAAATGACCATACCTTGTTTGGAAATCCGTCTTGGGAATATCATAATCCCTTACCCTCATTTGGTGATATCCAAACCGAAGATCAATTTTTGAAAGATAACTAGCCCCTTGTGGTTGATCAAATAGGTCATTTATCCATGGCAAGAGATATTTGTTCTTTATTGTGACCTTACTGAGTTGCCGATAGTCGATACACATTCTAAGTGAGCCATCTTTCTTCCTTATGAATAACACCTGTGCACCCCAAGGTGACTTACTAGGCCTTACAAAATCCTTCTCCAATAAATCTTTCAATTGGTCCTTTAACACTTTCAACTCCATCGGGGCTATACGGTAAGGAGGAATAGAAATGGATTGAGTATCGGGGAGGAGGTCTATACCAAAATCTATCTCTCTTTCAAAAGGGACACGAGGAAGTTCATCA
The DNA here is from genome assembly GCA_011800125.2 of Solanum clarkiae. Lineage (NCBI taxonomy): Eukaryota > Viridiplantae > Streptophyta > Magnoliopsida > Solanales > Solanaceae > Solanum > Solanum clarkiae. The sequence continues at coordinate 5,960,996 of JAABOM020000096.1, forward strand.
AGGAATAATCAAGAAATCTATTGACAACCAGAACCGAGTTGATAGGAGGGACTTTAGAATCAATATCCCAAACCCTAATAAGATGGTCAATGCAACCCTTAGTAATCAACTTTCGAGCCTTAAGACAAGAAACAAACCTACCTTAACTGCTGAATTATGACCTTCCCACTCGAGGATGGGCTCATTAGAAAATTGTAACTTAACACTAGGAGTTCCACAATCAATGGAAGCATGGTATACATGTAACCAATCCATCCCAAGAATAATATCAAAATCCAACATGTCAAGTTCAACAAAATCACAAGGCAATACTTTATGCAATATAGACACGAGACAATCCCTATAGACTCTTCTTGTAATAATGGACACACTAATGGGGGTAGATACCTCAAAGGGTTCACACAACAATTTGGGACACACATGAAGCTTGTTAGTAATAAACGGTGTAACGAAAGAGAAAGCAGCACCCGAATCCAATAAAGCATACACATCATAATCATAAACCTTTAACATACCAGTAACAACATTGGGTATCTCTTCCACTCCTTGCCTCGCTTGAAGGGCATAAAACCAATTGTGACATGGAGCACCCCTTTTTGGCCTCTTTGTGCCATTTGATCAGTATGAGCACCTTGTCCTTGAGCACGACCATCTTTACCCTTGTTTTGAGCATAGGGATAATCAACAACCTTGTGGCCTACCTTTCTACACCCAAAGCAAGCATTCAAATTCTTCAAGCATTCGCCACCATGATTTCTTCCACATTTTGGGCACCTTGGAAAAGTCATCCCACCAAGGAAATTTGAGCCTTAGGGTTAGGCACCCTATCATTAGCAAATCTTTTGTTTTAAGAGTTGGAGGATCCTTGACCTTGGAATTTGAGACCTTGTTGGAAACGACCACTCTTAGCATCTTGGAAACCGCCATCATACCGAGCCCTTTTGGACTCCCAACACCTTCTCTTATTAAGCTTCTCCCCTTCAAGTTTCTTGAGATACATCATAAGCCGTGACAAATCCATATCACCCACAATCAAATAGTGGTGTGACATTCTTCATTCACCAAGTTGGATACCCCTGACACAAACTTGTTCATCCTTGCCCTAGAGGAGGCAACCAAGTGAGGTGTATATTTTGAGACCTTGTTAAACTTAAGGTAATAAATCTCACGCTCATGGAGCGTTGCTTAAGATTCATGAACTCCTTCATATTTTCCTCTCTCAATTTGATAAGAAAGAATTGATTGAGGAAGGCGGCATTAAATTCCTCACATGGGATGGGATCTTGGGTCTCCCTCTCTAGCTTCCATTAGGTAAACCAAATTTGTCAACGTCCTTGAGTTGATAGGCCGCAAGTTCTTCCTTATCCACCGAACTCACCCCCATGATAGGAAGCACTTTGCATACCTTATCAATGAATTCTTGGGGGTCCTCTTCTATTTTGGAGCCGTGAAACTCCAGAGGGTTCATCTTGTGAAATCATTTACTCTTAAAGTCGGGGTGGAAGCATGAGGAGCTTGGGCTCCTTATTCAATTGGTTGGTCATGGCTTGTGCCAACATGGAAATAACATATCAGTATTCCACATGTGTGACCCCTTCTTCTTGAGGAGCTCAAGGTACCGGATGGGCCGGACTCTCCTTGGGTGTGAGAACTTTTTATGCCATTCTCCTTGGTGGCATGATCTAAAAGACCAAAAGACCACCTATTAGCGAAAGGAAACCTTAATTTAAATCTAAAGCATGAGATAGATCATGAAGAAGTAAACCATTTCCTAAAATGCCTCATAGCTAGTTGTGGCGCGCTTCATAACCATGAACAAGACTCTACTTGATGTGGTGTGTTGGATTTCTGAGGACCATCAACAAACCAATTGCTCTGATACCAAGCTTGTGACAACCCAAGCCTAAGTCCTAGACCTGACACAACAAATGAGAACCTGATGGAACCACAAACGAGCCTCTAAAGCATACATAGCACATCCTTGGTTTTGTGGAAGCATAAAAGAGTAATAAACACATAAAACATAATTTCTAAGGGAAATAGGGTTTCTTGGAATCACGCTATAGGGAAGTTGTAGGGAAGAGAATAAGTATGAATAACATAGGAAATAAGTCTAAGGGGCGAGTAAGTATGACTCACGCTATGGGGGCATTTAGGGACTTGGGACTTCCATCTCATCGGCAACACACAAAAAATAGAAGGGAAAAGGGACTAAGGAAGTCTTCCATAGTTACATAAACATAATATGAGTCAAGCTCGATGCATAAACATCCATATCTAACAATACCTCTAGTACGAGTTGAAAGGGGGCCAAAATATCTCCCGAGTTTACTCTCAAAAGATTAGAATCCAATAGACATATCATAGAAAAAGAACGAAAGTAAAGTGTATGTTATCCCCAAAGTGAAGGACTCATCAATAAAAGTCTTCAAAGCACCCGACTAGCCACGAGGAGAAAGAGAATGAATAGAAGATCTACATGGTTAGATCATGTATACAAAAAGCATGCTTTAGTACTTAGAATGTACTAAATATGTGGGGTACAACACAATAAAGGACATAAACAGTAATAATAAATATGTATAATCATAATCAGTAGACATAAAATCATTATGATATATATGATTATTGCTTAAATTTAAAACATGTATGGAAATAGTCAAACTATCATAATATATCGTACATATGTGGGGGGAAGACTCTAACTGATATATAAGACCAAGCGAGCTACTAGTTGGAATCCTAATGTTCACTCCACCCTGAAAAAGGGAGTGGTCTACTTGCCAAGGTAGACCAAGCAAGACTCCTACAAATTGGGGAACTTGTCCTAGTTGGTTCGACTAGTAAAATCCCATCTAGGGAAAAGGATATATACCGATGGTGGCACATAGTTAAGAGACCAAGACTTTATATAAGGACCCTTGGGTCGAGCCCCCATCTTAAGCCTCTTTCGGTGCTAAGTCTATTCCCACAGAACACTTAAAATAATCATAAATTTAATCTTAACTTGAATGACTTGTAAAAACATGATTATATGGCATGAGAAGCTCATTCATATACTTGACCCCTATACATGGGCATATACCTTGTACTAAATGTTAAAAACATTTCATAAAATTGCCCCCTTCTAGTTGGCATTGAATTACACATAAGGATAGAGATTGTAATATGCTTGACCACTTCTAATGAGCTTTAGTTTGTACATGAGGTTAAAATAGTCATCATGCTTGACCCCTTCATGTAGACATTATTCACTCACAAGATGGTAGAGTATAGTATAAGGGCTCAACATTTTACTTAGAAATCGTAGGAACTTTTCATGAGTTCAAATGCATGCTTAGGAGCCCATAAATTATCATAGCATGCTATTCTTGTAATCGGTGCAATAATCATTCATCAACATAAGAATTGCATTATAAACTTAGTCAAACATGGTGGGTATATGTACATATGCTTAAAATCAAATAATTCAAGAGTATAAGACAAGAAAGGAGTAAAATCAATTTATTTTAAAGTTATTCAAATTAACCACCATCATTGTAGTAAAACCCAGATTTTTGAATATTATGAATTCCAACCAAAACCCTCAAGTTCTTTCATAGCATTTCATAGCATCATAGAGTCCATAACTTTAATGTCATAAATTCATCGAATGTCAAACCCCAACGGCATTTAAGCATAATATAGTCAGTACTTGAGAATTCAAATAAAAATTATGTGTACAATGCATAATAATAACATCATATACAAGTGTTCATGAAATTTCCATAAAGGTCCATAAATTTCATATAGTTAGAGAAGAAGAATGGTTGAATTTGTGGGAAGGAAGGTTCTCACAATCAAACGCACATACTTTGGTGTGATTATGGTGGAGAAAATCTAATTTTGATATGGAATATTCAAAATCCTAGCTTGCCATCACACTTGAATGCCTTGAGAGAGTTGATAGAGTTGAGAGAGTTTTGAGACTGAGGGTTTTTGAAAAATGAATTGAAGTGAGGGTGTGAAGGGTGTATAAGGCTGGAAAAGGGTCATTTGAGATCTTAAACGATGTATCTTGGACTTAGGTAAATAGGAAAGGTCAATTTTGCCCCTTAAAATCTACCCCGATAGGACAGCGAAGCCCTATTTACAGGCTATAGATAAGGGTTTCGTCAGATGGCTTTTTCAGACTTACAAAGACCCCCTCGTAGACTTTCAGATGGCTTCTCTAATTCACATTCTATGATGCAATCTATGACTAGTAGTAGATTTTTCGGGTCATCTAATAAGTTGTAGATCGAACTCCTGAAAGATCCTAATTTTCATCAAGTTTGCACAGGTTCTACGAACCCACATATGCGTCGTAATTCATCTTACGGGTCGTAAACCCCCTTATGAAAGCTGATAGTCCAAATATTCTAAGGCTTACTTTTGCATCTTTCATATTCCCAATAGGTGGGCTCTTACATACTATTGCAATCTGCAATTGGGTATATCATGCCAGTGTCCAACCACATAATGATCTCCTTTTTTATCACCGCTTGCATAGGTGTATTTAATTTGCATTGTTGTTCAATAGTGGCTTACAACCTTCAACAAATTTGATCTTATAAAGGCAAATCCCTGAGGGGATACCCACAATGTCCGCTATTGTCCATCTAATGGCTTTAAAATGATTCTTGACTACCCTGACAAGAGCTTTGATTTGTTTCTCCTACAGATCAGTTGCAATAATTATCGGCAAGGATTTGTTGTTCCCCAAGATAGCGTATTTCAAGTTACTCGGTATCTCTTTTATCTCAAACTTTGGTGGATCCTTAAAAGATGGTTTCACCGATTTTGTATCCCAATTTTTCACATTGATATCAAGCTTAATTAGGTGTATTGATTCACCTCAAACCCCTATCATAGCAGCTACTGCCTCATCATAGTCATTTACATCCTCTTCACAATAATTCAACACACTTTGGACCATTGAGTCAGCCCCTGAATAAGCTAACTCACCAAGATCTTGTATATCCTCATCAACCACATCAAAAATAGTATTTACATGGAAAATAATCATTCCCTTATAAATCTTTATCAACATTGAAGCTCACTTCTTCATGAAACGACCCCAAAAAGAAAAGAAGAAAAGTGCCTGAAAAGGTGCCTCGAAAGTGCCCGGAATTGTAATTTCTGTATATCTCAAAATCTGTCTATGATATCAAAAATTCGACTTCATATTCTTGTTCAAGAGATATAATTGAGTGGGAGGTAGGTCTAACCCCAATTTTTGAGAAACCATATCAAAATTTGAAAATCACAAAAATGTGATGTCCAGAGAGCTAGCGCGCCCCATGCACGACATGCCAAGGGTGCTAGTGTGTATTTTGTACCCAGTTATTTATTGTTCTGTCCAAGGCTTTTGGATCTTGGGTATAAGTCGTCCCTTATGTGAAAATACCTATACTCAGCCATATTTCACCTTCATATCATCCAAGACATTTCTCAATACTCTCTCAAACCCTTAGACTAATATTTCTCCCAAAATTCAAGTGTCTAAATCTCTTCTGGATCTTGAGGAATTCATCCAAGCTTCAAGTCTCCATTCAAATCTTCATCGAGAAATTCTCTAAAGTTAAGATATATGGGTTTCACTCATGGATTCCTTTCACCCATGAAGCCCAATCTTCCTTTTTATGAAAATTGCATGATTTCAAGTTGATTTACTTATGGTTCTTACTTACTATAAATTAAAATATGAACTATGTTGGGGTTTCATGAAATTGTTATTGTTTTAGCATGTCTTGAGCAACAAATCTAAGATCCATTGTGGGATTTGCTGAATGGTTTTATGTATATTGCTTGAGGGTGTTACCAAGTATTGATAGATTGTTTTATATTGAATTTTCTTGTATGATTTCATCCCTAAATTGCATGGTGTTACACTAGCAATACACAGCCGCCAAGTGCTTGATAAAATGTCCAATTATGATTTCTTGAGGAATTGAAGGTCCAATGGATGTCTTATGAGTTGAATGACTTTATGATAATAAAAGGAACGTATGTATATGATATTCTCCTATATCATGTTGGGAATTGACCATGCCCCAATCGGGGGTTGTGAGCCCGGATAACCATATTGAGGGGTCTGTACCTTGGTAACCATGTCAAGGGGTTTGTGCCTTGATAAATGGGTTGAGATTTTGGTATCTTAATCACCATAGGTTGTAGGGTGTGATGATCCTCCAACCATGTCGAGGGGTTTGTACCTTGATAACCGGGTTAAGAGGTTGGTACCTTAATCACCATAGGTGGTAGGATGAGACGATCCACCAACCAATTAAGGGGTGATACCTCAGTAGACTATGAATTCTATAATGATGGTATCTTCTTGCACATGTATTATGTTCTATATAAAGATGATGTTACTTCAAGAAATATTCATACATGTCATATTGTTATTATGCTATCCATTGCCTATGCTTATGCATTTCAATTATGTTGCCTATCTCTTGTTGTGTTGCATCCTACATACTTAGTACATTCAAACATACTAACGTATACTCTATGCCTACATGATATTACCATGCAGGAAGTGGAGCTCCTATTGATTCTCCTCTACGTGGCTAGACGGATTGTTCAAGTTAGCTTTTGGTGAGTCCTCAAATCAGGGGACACTATCTATCTTTTTGCATTCTTATGTTTAGACTATAACTTGTATACTTGGAGTTACCTATTGTCATTATTATAAGGGTGATCTCGGTTGCTTTTCTTGGCCCCCGCTAAGTTCTGTGTTTAGAGGTGTTGTTGGAAAAGTTATGCAATGATGCTATAAGCTTGAATCCCTCTTTGAGTCCCTTGATGTTTGATGAAATGAAGGTTTTCCCTTAGTCCCTATGCCCTTATTTTCACTCTTTTATTGTGTTTAATTGCTTCTACAACCAAGGATGTGTAATGATATGTTCTGAGGCTTGTTTGGGGTTCCGTCAGGTCCCCCAGGTGTCGTGTCACATCTAGGCCCTAGTTTGGGTCGTGCACTTCACCGTTCACTCTGAATTTCAAACTCCCACTTTTGACATTTACCAAGACTCTACCTGTAGCCAGAAATGGTTGTCCCAAAATGATGGACACAACAATGTCCAAGCCACAATCCAACACTATCAATTTAGTTGGAAATATCAATTTGTTTACTCTGACTAACACATCATTCAATATTTCAATTGGTCTTTTTATTACCCAATCAGCCATAATTAGCTTCATGGTTGTTGGGGCCAAAGTATTTACGTCGAGCTATTCAAATACCAAATGAAGAGTCTTTGAATTAGCTTTCCAACGCAACTGATTTCACCTCATTGGAGTTCAGAGTCAAAAGTTATGGCCGTTTTACTACAGACTACCAAAGCAAGGTGTACCTACGAGATGGTCGTGGTTTGAGTTATGGCCCATCTGCTAACTCATGGTAAAAAAAACCTGAAAATCCATTTTTTGGTCCCAGATTTGACGAGCCCTTCTACAGGTTGTAAAAACTTATACGGATCGTAGATTGGGCTCGTGAAATCGATCTAGAGACCCCAAAAATTTCCCAAAAGTTTACAAAATGGTTGCTACTAGCTGTGGAAGTTTCTATAGGCCATAGGTGGGTCCATAGATGACTTTGAAAGCTTTTTAAGAAAGGGTATTTTGGTCTTATCCCACCATTTGAAAGCGTAAAACTGATGTTTTTACACCTAAATAAATTCCTAAACATATCAGTTCAACCTTTGTATGCAAAAAACACCCTCTCAAACTTAGAGCAAGGTTTTAAAGGAGAAAAAGGCTGGGTTTGAAGATAATCTTATGAATTTTTCCAAGTCGTTTCAAGATTCAAAACTTTCAAGTATGTAAGGCTAACCAAAACATGAATTATGTTCTTCCATATGCCTTATAACCCAAATTAATGGAGTTGTGAGTGAATTGAGTCTACTATGAAGGTTTCTCTAAAATCCTAATGTATTCCTACATGATCTTGCATGAATTATTATTTTTACGAATTAAATGTTTGAATTAGGAAATTGTACTTTTCTACATGAACCCGACCATGAATTCTTGTTATTTTTACATAGTTTAGTCAAATGGGTGTGCATGAGTATAATTTGAGCCTAAAGAGTTTGTGGGGCCTAAAGAGTCTATGGAATCCCCAAATATTTTAACTCTACTTTTGTTTTCCTGGATTTTATGAGTTACAATGATGCATGATAGAGACTTTATGAGCCAAGAGTTGAACCTTAAATGAATATAACCAAATAATTGATAGTGGATATGATGAATTGAGTTGACAAATGTCCAATGAGACTAGATGAATGAGTTAGCCATAACGTTGATGTCTGATGAGCATATTGAGTCTTCGGAGGAATATTGAGCAGCGAATTGAGTAAGAGTAAGTCTAACTTGAACTCAATAACTATGTAGCTGGCATAGGAGAGGATTGAACTGTAAAATCGAATGTTCCCTATTGTCCCAAAAAGAGGGCTTGATGTTACTAATTTTGGATCTATTGAAGGGATGTCCCTTACCCTGGAAAGGTATGGGATGGATATGGCAACAACATCGCTTCATTGTATCATCATCGGCTTAGAGGTGATGATTGTCGATTAGAGAAACTCCCAAATATGCATTGACAGTACTCTAAGTGGATTGGACTAGATGGTATATGAGTGGTCATTTTCTAAACTGCATTCTTACTTTAGATTCTTGACTTACTGATTGATTTTCCTAATGTGTAAGTTGAGCTATTTGAATTGATGTTATTCTATCTTTACATGTTTCATTATGCTATTTTACATACTTATAAATTCCATGTACTGATGTCCATTTGGGCCTGCATTTTTTCATGTTGCGGAGATAGATACTAGCGATCATCAACAGGCCCCCGTTGACCTATTTGCATTCAGCTGATTGGTGAGTCCTCTCCTACTTTCGGAGGATATCATGTACTTTTCTATCTTTGGCTTTAGACTTGTTTTTTTCTATTTTGAGGTAGCCATGGGTCTATCATTGGCACCACTTTTTCGATGGATAGAAGCTTTATAGACTAAATTGTTAAGTTGTGATTGGATTATGTTTTTGGCTAGTTTCTTTGATACTAGTCTTACTCAATTGATTTCTTATATTGTTTAGCTTTTGGCCTTTGATTATCATTTTTCCATTGCTTTTCATTTAGTAATTCTTAATCATTGATGTCTTTTTCTATAGATTGTGATTGAACGAATATGATGAGGCTGAGTGGCTCCCGTGGAGCTAGCAAAATTCTGTGAGAGCCGGTCATATCAAGGGTACCCTCTCGGGGCGTAACAGTTAGTAAAAGGACAACAACATAAATGTATATAAAAGGAAATGTGATGCTTTGAGGTAAGGAGGAAGCGTTGGACTACGAGCATTATGATGATCCTAATAGCCGTTGGCCTAAGATGAAACGACCCCAAAAAGTGCCCAAAATGTGCCTCAGAATTGGACTGAATTGGAATTTTCATATATCTCAAAATTCGTGCGTGATATCGAAAATCCGACTTCATATTCTTGATCAGGGGGTCAAATTGAGTGGGAAATGGGTCTAATCCCAATTTTAGTGTAAATGAATCACAATTTCATTTTTCCAAAAATCGATTTCCAGAGAGCTTTTCGTTCCCTTGGCACAACGCACCACAGTGTAAAAATGTTGCAATTTTTCACTTTGGTCCAAGGCTTTTTGGTCTTGGGCCTAAGTCCTCCCATGCGTTGAAACACCCATACTTAGCCATATTTCACCCTCATATCATTCAAAAACATTCCCTAATACTCACTTAAACACTTAGACTCATATTTCACTCCAAATTTCAAGTCCCAAAACTCATCCGGATCTTAAGGATTTTCACTCAAGCTTCAAGTCTCCATTTCCAATCTTCTTCAAGGATTCTCCAAAGTTAAAGTATGTGGATTTCAATCATTGGGTCCTTTAACCCATGGTGCCCAAGCTTCTTTTTATCTAAAATTGCATAATTTAAAGTTGATTTACTCATAGGTCTTACTTATTATGAATTTCACTGCACATTATGTTGGGGTTTCATGAAATTGTGATTGTTTTGGCATGTTTTGAGCTATGAATCTAAGATTTATTTTGTGATTTGATAAAGGGTTTTGATATATATTTCTTGAGGGTGTTATCAAGTATCTATTGATAGTTTTATATTGAATTTTCTAGCATGATTCCACTCTTGAATTGCATGGTTTTACACTAGTACTACACACCCGCCAAGTGTTTGATACAATGTCCGATTATGATTTTTTGGGGTACTGAAGGTCCAATGCATTTTTTAAGAGTTGAATGACTATATGATGATGAGAGGAATGTACGTATATGATATTATCTCTATAGTGTTGGGAATTGACATAGCCTCACTCGGGAGGTTGTAGGCCCATGTAACCATGTTGAAGGGCTTGTACCTCGATCGCCTCGCTCGGGAAGTGGTAGACCCGTGCAACCAAGTTGAGGGGTTTGTACCTTGATAACCATGTTGAGGGTTTGTCCCTCATCAACCATGTTGAGGGGTTTATACCTAATCAACCATATTAAGGGGTTTGTACCTCATTTGACTCTCCAAGGAGGTGGTACACCTTGGATATTCACCAATAATGGTCTTTCCTTACACATGTATAATTATCTACGTAAGCATGATTTCCTTCAAGCATCTCTCATGCATGTCATATTGCTATATGCTACTCATTGCTTATGCTTATGCATTTCGATTATGTTGCTTATCTGTTGTTGCATTGCATCCTACATACTTAGTATATTCAAAGTACTAACGCATACTCTATGCTTATATGATATCACCATATAGGAACTGGAGCCCCACTTGATCATCTTCCTCCACGTGGCTAGTACGATTTCTCTCAAGCTAGTTGGTGAATCCTCCATTCCGGAGACAATGTCCATGATCTCATGCTATGTACTAAGACTATCTTTCTTTTATGTTTGTATTGATTATGAGGGTGAGCCAAGTTACTTGTCTTGGCTCCTGCTCTTATTTATGTAGTAGAGGTGTTGTTGGACATGTTATGCATAGAGCCTTGACTCTTTTGTTTTGATGCTTATGTTATGAAAGTATCCCTTAGCCCTTTTTCTCTTATTTCTACTCTTATTATGTTGTTTAATTTCTTCGGCGACCAATGATGTGTGATGATATATAAAGAAGCTTGTTTGGAGTTCCCCATTCGCCATGATACGTCTAGGCGCTAGGCTTGGATTGTGACAAACTTGGAATCAGAGTACTAGGTTGTTAATGGTCCTCAGCATCCAACACACTACCAAAAAACTGCTAAATTGTGGCGGGTTTTTTGTCAAGTTGTGATGGTTTTTGACCGCAACAAAAAGAATTGTGGCGGTTTCTAAAAATGCCACAATTAGCCTTACCACGGGCATTTAATGGTGATTTTTTTAACCTCCATGACGCATGCCACAAAATGAATTTTGAATTTGTGGGGATTTCTAAAAATAAAGAGTGACAGTTTTGAACCGTCGCAATATGATATTAACACTTTCAAAAAATAATACTGTGGGAGTTTATAAACCCCTGCAATATGATAACATGTTGCAAAAAAAAATAATGTGGGGGTCTATAAAACTCCACAATGTAATTTCAGTTCTTTCAAAAAAATCATGTGGGAGTTTTCAACCGCTACAATATGATCTTAACGTTCAAAAATAATAATTAGTGGCAGTTTCATTTTGCCACGATATTTCTATTGCTGAAAATTAACTACTTTCTATTTAAAATTTAATTACAGGAACAAATAAATTAAAATAAGTAACTAGCCGCAATTGATATCCATCACAATATCCGCCACAATTCCTCGAGGTCTAGGTTTTGCATTTGTCTTCTCTACTTCATTGTCTTCCATAGCAACCTTTCATCCAACCTCATGATTTCTTCTCTAAATCCTTCAGAAGCAACTCCACAGCAACCTTTATCAGTGAAAAACACAACAAGATACAGAGAAAGAAAACAGAAAACTAAACAGTAATAATGACGCACCTTCTTCACACCGCGAATCTTCTTGGCTCTGTTCTTCCTTTTCTTCATTTGTTTCCGAGATTTCTCAACCTTGGTGTCAAGCCCATTCTGCAATACAAACGCATTGTACTAATGATCAGAATCCATGTAGCAAAGGTGCATCAGCAAGGACTTGCATTAACATGCAAGAGCATAAACTCTACGCATGTTAGCAGGCTGTAGAAACCACATTTACCACTTTCATTTTTTAAAAAAGGCCATAAACCCAAATAACATGAAATGGATAAACACAGTAGACTATCCAATGCAAAATAATGTAGAGGAGACTTAAATATGACTATGGATGGTATAGAGTTAAAAAGCAAACAAAATCTAAGAAAGGACTAGAATTATTTACATAATGATTGATTGGCCAACAAAATAGATTGAACAAATATTTAGCTTTGAGTGATTGGATTACTCTGTAAAGCTCGCCCCTTGCCTTAACTACATGGTCATTGTCGTTTTCGTCAACCATAAAGATGTGACAATTCTGAAAATAATGTCTCCGTGAGAACGGAGGTCTAATCCGCAAGTGTGACACAAAACCAAGTGTGACACAAAACATAAATAATAGATACACACTTTTAGACCTTTCAAAATCAGACTGCAATATATAAAAAATCACCACCAAGTATCAGATCCAATGAGCAATATCAAGATCTGGGATTTGATCTTCTGCTAACTTCTATAAGCACAAAGAACTAATAAAGAGACCTAAAAAAAGAGTTGGAAGAGAGCAGGTATGTTTTGCTGAGTTGTTGGTTTAGGAGAGGCTGCAGTGAGAGCCACTGAGATGAGTTTGGACTGGATGTATAACTAATGTTGTAGGTGGGTTCCAACATGCCACTTGAGTGTTTGCTGAAAAGATCAATAGATTCATAGAGATGAGCTACAGAGAAATTAGTAGAGAGAGAATATGCATCCAAGACCAAAATTTCCCAACAAAGCTAGCAGCTCGATTCGAGAATCATCCTTGTGCATAATTTGTAGTTTACTATGGTTCCTCGAGTTGCTTTCACCTGATGCCTTCTCGGAGTAGTTATACAGAAGGATTTGCAAAGCATCGCGGAGATAGCGACTAGGAATTCTTCAGGATCATTTAATTAGTCTATCAATATAATCTTCCTATGCTTGTTTGTTCTTGAATTTAGATCTGGCTTTTGTTCATTTATTCTTGTCCCGGTCTATTCCTCTGCTTATAGTTAATAGTTTCATTGAGAATTCTTCAACAATTCCTGTTTTTCTTTGTGATTTAATGTTTTGTATCTAACACATAAAATAAAAGATAAACGGGAAACACAGTAGACGATATCAACTTTTTCTCATTAGTTGAAAGGTCATCTAATAAAGCAGTTCTTGTCATTCTGAATTATGACCTAAGTTGCTTGGACTCTCCAAAATGTTGCCGCACCCATGTCGAATCTTTCTAAACATACACTATTTTGTAAGGATCCGACACACATCCATCGACATTTTTGAAGAGTCCGAGCAATATAGGTTGTGACAGGTTGATTTCATACTTGGTAGTTGGGTTCACTGCTACTTACCCAGAGGTGAAGCGTTGAATATGACAAGCCTTTCAGCATATTCGAGACCTGCAACTGATGCACCAAACTTCTTGATTGAAGTTATCCGCAACAGTCCAACAATTCTCATCCTCATTCTTGATCTACCTCCGCAAAAGGACCTTGTCCAACATCCCGATTACCGTAAGACCTTTTATGAAGATACACAATTGGACAAGCAGAGACAACTTCTCGAGAAGCAACCTGATGTGGAGCCTTATTTCTCTTCGTCTCTATATATTCAAGTTGTTGTCTCTCCATCTGCCATCTTGGTTTCTATAGAAGCCGAACCTTCCCAGGCCATTCACATTGATGAGATTATTCAGGATCACATAAGTCCTCTTACTAAGGTAATGCTGGATACATGGTTGGATCTGTGTGCTTGTACTGAGAGAAGATTGATAGATGATGAAAATACAGATTTGCCTAAGAGGGATTGAATAATTAAGAATAAGACTATTGAGATAGATCTTGAATCAAACTTCCCAAGGCTTTTCAGGCAAGAAATAGCGAACCGGACTGATCATAGAAATATTGCATGTTTAAGTAGTAAAGGACTGATCATAAAATATATAGAAAGCAAAGATGATTTAAATTTTACTTTCTAACTAGATAAGATAAAAATCTTAGGTAGTGATTTAGCTTTATGAGTTTCATTGAAGAAAATTGCCTATCATATTATAACTTGTGTTACAGCTTTTACTCATTTCCTTCTAATTCTTGGATATTCATTTCAATTTGTCTATGTTAATGCAGATATACGGCTGAGGAAGTTACAGTTGATGACTCAGGAGATGAGGAATATTTCCCAGTGATCTATGGAACTGGTGGAGGAAATGAGCATGCTAAGATATCAGATGATATTCCCAATAAGATGCATTACTTGCTTCAAGAGGGATTCCCCCTTGTCCTGGTGATATCATTTGCCCTCCCTTCTCAGTCTTGACCTACTCAACCTCCAATACATGATCAACAAAGAGATTTGACAGATGAGTCTAGCAGTGAAGAAGATGACGAGGATCATGTGGCAAACACACTGCGGCATCATTGTAGTTTAAAGTTGTACTAATCTAAATTTCTTACTTTATAGTTATTTTATAAGACTTGTTATATGATTTATGAATATATGATAACTTTGAAATCCTATTATGTGATTTATGACTTTTAGATTTTTTTGGTTCAATTCTGAATTACTTTTAAGTTGATTTTCATATTGAGTTGATAAAAGAATATTTAATAAATGTATTTTGTTTTATTGTTGGTAACCTTTGAGTTTGATTTGGCTGAGTAAAATATATATTGAATTAAATGACAAGTGGAAAGCTAGAAAAGCAATAATAAGTTGCCAGTTGTTTTTCTAGAAAAGAGATCTCATGAGATCACTTTGTTGCATTTTATTTTTCAGAAAAGAGACCTCAAGAGGTCACTTTGCTACATTTAGTGTTCTAGGAAAGTGACCTCATGAGGTCACTTTTTTGAAATTGTACATTTTGAAAAAGCCACTTCATGAGGTCTCTATTTATATGAATTTAAATAAATTTAATAAAGTATAGAGACCTCATGAAGTCTCTTTTTATAAATATAAAATAAAACTAAATTGTAAAATGGTGACAGCATGAGGTCTCTTTTAGTAAAATATAAAATAAAAATAAATAATAACATAGCAACCACATGATGTCTATTTTTTGAAAAAATCAGAAAAAAACTTAGCGTCCTCGTAGAGACCTCATGAGGTCTCTATAAAAAAGCCACCTGCATTATAGCGACCTAACACTGAGGTTTCTTTTGAGGTCTCTTTTTTTGTAAAATTTTAATAGTTTTTTTAGTAGTGAAATAAAGTCAATATGATAGCTATACTAGAAAACAAAACACTAAGTAAAACAGCTCAACAAATAGTTCGGAAGGTAGTGCATCGTTGGGAAGCAATGTTCAATTATCAAATCGAAAAAGGAAGAGTATGTTTATTGTGGAATATTTAAAAATCATACCACGAGAAACCTTAACTACCAACATAGACTGGGCCAGGGGACCTGGATATGAAACAAAAATATGGAACCATAAGACTTAGAAGCTGAAGCACATACCTTGTAGGCAAATGACATGTGGCTTATGAAAGTAGCGCATAAATTTCAACGTGTGTCTAAAAGCTTAGCCCCCTAACCAAAAGAATCATAATACTGAAAATGAGGACTCATGCCAAAAAGTAACGAACACAGAAGTAAAAGAACTACATAAGCAAGAGAGATAAAACTTGAACCAAATCAAATTTATTAGGAACTTTTTTTTTATGAGTAATCATGTATTAGAGACAATATTCAACAAGTTTTGAGAAGAGATAGTGAGATTAAAGAGGTATGAGGATGATCAATTGCCTAAAACAAATTGCAAGTGTACCTTATATTTGTGGTATACTGAAACTTAAGCTAGACACATAAATTAGGTGTTCTGAAGTAAAACATGCCATGAAGAATATAAGAAACAAAGAAGCGTGTGGTCCAGATGGTATCCCAACACAAGTTTGTAAAAGTCTTGAAGAAGTTGGAGTAATATGGCTAACAAAGTTACTTAATGTTACATTAAATAAAGAGTAACTTAATTCGATCTATCCCAATAGAGAATATATTCAAAGATGTGGATCATTGTGGTATTGAACTTAATAGTCATACCATGAAACTTTCGAGAGAGCAATACGGCATAAACTACAAGACACTACAAGTGCGACAGAATCGAATCAATGTAATTTAACAGGTACACATATTCTCAAAATTTGCAAGTGATACCATCTCTTTAAGCTTTTCTCACATCCCGGGACAAACCTGTCCATGAGATCTTGAAAACTGCTATAGTAGATAGAAATTACCTTTATTCGAATTGCAGGACGTTTTTCTCACCAGAATGTCGGTCAAGCTACTCTCAGTTGGCGGCGATTTCAATATTGGAGAATCCTGATCATGCAAATTGCATACCATAAGTGATGGCTTAATACCTATTCAATCCCAATATTCTAAAGTTAGCGAAAAGTAAACTTACAATTGTGAGATATTTTATCCTCTCCAAAATGGGATCAACGCCTTCTACACGCTCAGAAACTGTGGTGATCTAATCATTGGCACCTTCATTCATGAGAAAATTCAAAATCATAAAAGAAAAAAAAAAGGAACAATTTGAACTGAGATTCATTGAAAATGTTGAAGGAAAAGAAGAAGAAATACATGTGAGCTGGAGAGGGGATATTATGCAGCAAGTTATTGTTTTTCTTTTTTTGAGGTGTACATTTCCACTTTACTACTAAATGGGTTTAGTTACCAAAAACATGATAAATCTGAACAAGTTCACTCCAAATCAGCTCAAAAATCACACATATCACCAAAGCATACTTCAAAAGAACAACTAGTATTAACATAAATCATAGAACTCAGTTCGACATTGCATCTTCGCCAGATTAGCAGCAACATTTGCCACTACTATATCATCAATTATATGATTTGTAGCTAGTTGTACATACTCATCACCATCAGTAAAAAATTGATCGAGTTCTTCCTCTTGATATGGTTCATTCTCAGATACTTTATCTTCCATAACTTCACCCATATCATACAAATCTCTTGGCTTTAGATGCACAGCAACACTCCACCCTTTATTGACAATATCATCCATATAGTACACTGCTTGTGCTTGAGATGCTTCGATGTAAGGCTCATGTTCTTCACGTTCACCCATATGAATCACTCTATCAAAATTAACACAGTTAAAATTCCAACGATCCTTTTTATACCCCGTATCTCGAGCAGTATTAGCCCATTTACATTTGAAAAGAACAACATTGAACTGTCCATTATAATTAATCTCAATAATATCTTCTAACTTCCAATAATATGGTAACTCTGCTCGCCTTAAATTTCCGTCCACACTACTTGCAACACATGATGTTCTGGAGGTTAAGAAAACTCCCCTATTCTGCGTTTTCAAACCTTCTTCTCGAGCCAAAGTTCGAAATTTGGACCCATTGATGTTATATGCAGTAAATCTTCGTGCATTTATAGATGGACCTCATGCTAAAAGCTTTACATCGATAGACATTATATCTATTGTGTCGTGATTCGTAATCTAAATCAAAATAAATTGACTTTGTCAAGTTTGTTCATTAAAATCAAATATAAACAATAAATAATGATTGCTTACTCACCCGCTTTTGAAACCAATCAACAAAATCTTTATTAACTCTCCTCTCTATATCTGTAGGTGATGGTCTTCTTCCTCTTGAACTTCTCTTTATGTGTTCTCTAAATTCGCTATATGAAATAATAAATTAATGTTAAAGCGTATGATTAGCCTACTTCAAAAGTTACAAAGACAGAGAGTATAAAGTTTGTAATACTCACTCCACAAATGACATGACTATTGCACAATTCATAAGCACATATCGATGAGCTTGTAGTTTTTGCATAGGATTTAAACAAAGCTTTCCGAAGCTGATGCAGGCTTACCGAATTGAAGAAAGAGAGACGACTTCCAGAAGACTCAATATCATTTGGTTCATCACGGACACACCTAGGTCTATTGAACCTTGTCTCAATATCCTCGGTATACTGAGAACAAAAGGTAAGAGTGTCTTCAGCTATATGGCCCTCGGCTATACAACCCTCTGCTTGTGATTTATTCCGTACATAGGGCTTACAGTGACCTAATTCCCTAGAGAATTAATATGTAGTAAGTGTATGACTATTAAAATAACCGTAATATAAATATCTATAAATTAAAAATGCTAATGTTTCTGAAAGCATATAACTTTAAATTAGAAATAGTAGTGTTTTACCTCTCCACAGAATACATGTCTCTGTATTGCAATGGACCTCCAAGTTTTGCTTCCTCTACTAGATGAACAGATAAATGAACCATAACCGTAAAGAATGATGGATGAAATAGCATCTCTAGGTGGAAAAGAGTGATTATAATGCATTCCTGGAGAATATCAAGCTCCGAAAGATTCAAAGTTTTGCTAGATAGGGCTCTAGAAAATGAGAAAAGTTCCACCAAAACTATAACTACATGGTCTGGCAACACATTACGAATTGCCAATGGTAGTAACTATTCTAAACGAACATGGCAATCATGACTTTTCAACCCAGAAATTCTTTTTGGTACCAAATCAACACATGCAGAAATGTTACTTGAGTAGACATCTGGTACGTTAATATTCTTCAAAGTTGTAAGAATCAACTTTTTGATGTCCACCTTCTTTTTGACATCAATCATAAGTGAAAACACAGCAAGGTTATATGATCCATTATCCTTCAGCCAAAGATCATGCCTTATTCCCATTTCTCTTAAATCCTTCCGGGCATTAGCATTATCTTTTGATTTTGATTTATCATCGAGCAGGATATTGTCACATATATTCTTTTCAATATGCATAAAATCTAGATTATGACGCAACAAGTTAGACTCTCAATAAGGAAGTTCAAAGAAATACTTCTCTTGTTCCAATGTTTAGTTGCTCATCTAGATCTTTTCCTTCTACCATCCAACTCAGCTCCTTTCCCTTCAGCAATTTGTCTCAAAATATCAGATCCTGATCATTTTAATGGTGGATCCCATTCCTCTGTACTTCCACTAAAGCGTACTCGATTGAATTTGAACCTGTGGTTTCTTCTCGGAAAACATCTGTGACCCATGAAACACCACTTTTTACTATGACGAAGACGACAAGGTTCTGTATCAAAGTTACAAGTTGGACAGGCAAAACCAGTATGTATGTTCCTGCCAGATAAGATACCTAATCCAGGGAAGTCGCTAATTGTCCACATAAGAGCTGCATGCATTCTAAAAGTTTCATTCAATGAAGAGTCAAATGTTTCAACACCATCAATCCATAACTCACGCAATTCCTTCACAAGCGGTTGTAAGTACACATCTATATTATTTTCGGGCATTTGCTTGCCTGGAATGATCATTGATAAGATAAAGGAGGTGTGTTTCATACACATCCAAGGTGGAAGATTCTATGGAATCAAGAAGACTAGCCAAATAATATAGGTAGAACTCATTGTTCCAAAATGATTGAAACCATCGCTAGCAAGGTCCAAGCGAACATTTGGAGAATTAGAAGCAAATCCAGAGTGAGTCCGATCAAATGTCTTCCTGATGTGCTGTCAAAATACAACACATTTGGTGCCTGAAACAAGGGATTTTGTGAGTTCTTAAAGCGACTTTTTAGTATTTTGATGTGTTTTTATGTTAATCTTGCAGAAAAGTTAGGTTAGCATGATTTTGAAGAAAAGTTGCAGATTTTGCTGAAGTACAAGCCTTACGAGCCAACATACGAGTCGTAGCTCAAGCTACGACTCGTAGGGTGGTGTTGTAGTAGGAATCAGAGACCAAATATCATAAATCTGTCAAGTGAAGGTCATCCCTATGAGCCCAGCCTACGAGTTGTAATACACACTATGACTCATATAGGTGGACTCTTAGAAAGAATCAGAGGGCCAAAATGTTAGACCAAAAATTGAAGACCAAGACTATGAGCCCAACATACAAGTCGTAGCTCAAGTAACAACTCATACCTATGGGTTGTACCACTTCAGTCCAAGATGCCAAGAACCTGATATGAGACCTCGACAACGACCCATAGGCCAACCTACGAGTCGTAACTACAACATTTATCGGATACTAACTGTCTTTTCTACATAATTCCTAGGGTTATTTTGTAAATACTATAAATAGTTTAAGTTAGGTTTTCGAGAGACAGTTCGAACAGTAGACAATTCTACATTACATTTTGAAGCTTTTCTTAGGTTTTTAAAGTAGATTATTGCTCTCTTTTGGGAAACCCATTTTGGAGAATTGCAAATCTTGCCCTGTACTCATTGTTGATCAATCAAGCTTGTGAATTTGCAACTTGTGGTTCCTATTTCCTTCATTGTTATTGGTGAAACTCTCAATTATGTCTATTATTTGCATATTTCTGTGTTTTGTCTTAGCCATGAATAGCTAAGCACCCACAACTTGGGGTTGTGGGAACCATGGGTAGTTGACTTGAGATGACCTAGGTTTTATGCATGTCTATGATTGGGACTTTGCATGTATTGTCTATTTCCCTTCATGATTAATGTTATTTGGTGGTAGCCAACACCAAACCCCGCCTACTATCACGATCCCGACCAAGGTAGTGACGAATAGGAAAAAGAGAAGTAGATGATAGGATTCGGTTGATGTCTTCCCATCTAATTGATCAAACCTGACGAATGGGAGGTTGACTGGGATAATAGGTAATGGTTAGTTGGCGCGCCATGGTAGCCGACCAAGCGCCATGGTGAAATTCGACCTTCACCTTTATAAGAGGGCCGGAAGAACCTAAGTTACCATCCTGCATGAGATTCTCTAATCATAGCTGTGTTATCTAGGGTAATTTAGTCAATGAACCATGGGGAACATAATTCCCAAGTTGTCTCCAAAATTGAATGTTTTCCTACATTTTAATTAGTGTTTATTTTGTGTTGTTTTTGAATTGCAAACCCCCCTCCCCTCCCCTCCCATTTGAAATCTTGTAGTCAAGCCTTGTATTCCCTATGAATTCGACCCTAACCATGGTTAGGTTAATTACTAATAGTGACCGCTTTCTTATTGGAGCATGACCATCACATCACTTCCATGCTTCACCATCTCTTGGATGCCTCATAAACCCATCTGAGTTACTTTCTGAAGCATGCCATCTCAAATGCTCAGCAGTCTTAAAACATATAAATAATCTTTTCAACCTCGGCTTCAATGGAAATTAACGCAAAACCTTTGCAGGTTGCTTCTTTTTCTTGTTCGGACACCATTTAGATGTGCTACAATGTTTACATGCTTCCAATTCTGAATCACCTTCCCAGAATAACATACAATTATTTGGACATGATGGAATCTTAGTGTAGTCAAGGCCAAGTTTCTTAATAGTTTTTTTGGCCTCATAAAAAGTAGGAGGTAACTTTGCATCTTCAAATGCATCTCTCAACAAATCCAGTATCATAGTCATTGCCTTGTCACTTAATTGACAATAGACCTTTATATGGTACAATTTTATTAAAAACTCTAGCTTTATGTACTTACTCCCTTCATACAGTGGTTCACTTCCATCTTTGAGAAGATCATGAAAGTCACCAGAACCCTCCCTATGCCCCTGATTTGATGTTCCACTTGAACCAAATGGTTGAGATGTCCCTACATCAGCTGCTTGCTTCCTATACTGCCCAAATGCATCATTAATCAATGTTTCCATTGGATTTTCCGGATGAAACATCTCTTGCATAAACAGTTCCATCTCCAGATGACTCTAATACCTTTTTCTCACCATGAATGTTCCAAGTAACATAATTACGAGGGAATGGCTTGTAAATCAAATGATCCTGCACTTCCCCTCTAGTTTTCCACTTAACAAAGTGACATATAGGATATGGACATCTGATTGTATCTTCCACAGCCGCATTCTCAAATGCAAAATCAAGAAATTTATCCAAACCAAGCAAGTATTCGTTTGAGGTCGAGGGCTTTCCAATCCAAGATTTATCCATTGAAAAATTAATAAATAAGTCAAAACAGGTCGTTTAGAACATACTTCAGAAATCCTGCACGGTTACCTTCAGATTTGTTGTACTTGCAATCAACTCCAAGAATTTAAAATTGCTCTTTCAGATCAAATTAAAAATTGGAGAAACTGACAGAGGGCAGTTGTGCTAATGGAGAGGGACTTGTATGTGATATGTGCGTAAGATACTAAATCTCCAAGGGTCTGCTCATGAACAGTCTTCCAAGGTTCTGCTCACGTACAACTCCAAGGCTTCTCACGTACAGTCCTCCAAGGTTCTGCTCGTGTACGACTCCAGGGGTTCTCCTCACGTACAGTTTTGAAATTTAGGAGTAAATATCTTTTTTCCCCTATTAATTTATTTTAGGACAATTTTAGTTCTTTTTTGAGAATTAATTAGGGCTTATATAAAGAATTATACAATTAAAAATCAAATAATATTATCTATGTTATATGAAAAGCATAAGACCCTTAGAAATATTATTTTTTTTAAAATTAAAATATGATTTTCTTATTAATGAAAAAAAAAAAAAGCATGTACAAAATAGAAATGGGTCCAACCCCAATTCAGAAAAACAACACAAAACATAACTAGGCCCAAACCCGGGTCCAACCCCAGTTCAGAAAAACAACACAAAACATAACTAGGCCCAAACTCGGTCATAGTCCAAATAACACGTAATCTATGTATAAACAACTATCTGTCGTAGAGTTTCCTATCAGCTATCAAAAGTGTGTTGCTATTTTCATGGTGATACTCTGAAATATGGGCTCTGTAACTTATCACTATTGAGGATTCTCCTTGCTTCTCTGTCTAAGCTTATGAAGTCTGTGAATGTAGCATCTCCTCTATCTAATGCTCTGTTTGTCAAATAGTCTACTAATTGATTCCCCTCCCTCAATATATTCTTAAAAGTGTGATTTATGTTCTACATACATTCTTGTATTTCCTCTATCAACCCTGCAATGTGCCATGGTGTTCTCCATTGGGTCGTTAACACCTTCAGAAGCACCAAAGAATCAGTCTGGATGATAACTTGGTTATAGCTACTCTGTTTGCAATCTTGCACACTGCCAATATTGCTTTGGCTTCAGCACATATGTTAGTTGTATCCTCAATTGCTGTACATTATGCATAAATTATATCTCCCCTGTTCTTCCTTAGGCAAAATCCATATGAGTTGGCCACTGGCTTACCCCTAGATGCTGCATCTGTGTTATACTTGATGCAGTTGTCTGGAGGGAACTCCCATGCTACCCTGACTACTTTTAGTCTAGGCCTATATTCCTCTAGCTTCTTCAACATCTCTGGCCAATTCTATGTTCCCTGAAATGAGGGTCTTCTAATCTGAATCAATCTCTACATATTCTCAAGATATTACTGATTATCCTTGATCCTGAAGTGGATTTCCCTTCATGTTTGCTCCTGTTTCTTCTTGTCGACAATTCCCATATAATAAAGCCTGGGATGGCTCTAAAATATGGTCTAATATCCTTCCTAACTTTTGTTCCCAACCACCACATTGTAACCTCCCTTAATGGCAATCCTTGCATGTTGAAACCTGCAAAAGAACAAACGTAGGACCAAGTCCTGTTAGCAATGGCTGATCGTAAGAAAACATGTTCCAATGTTTCTTGAGCACCCTCCTCACAACACCAGCATCTAGAGGGCCCTTCAATTCCCCATCTCCTTAAAGTGTCATCCACTAGAATCTTTTGTTTCCATAGTTTCCATAATAAGAATGTCATCTTAAATGGTAAGTTCTTAGTCCATATCCATTTAAAGATTTTATTCTAATCTTCCTTGTGTCTAATGTAGTTCCATGCACTCTTGATTGAAAATAATCCATTAGCCTCTAGTGCCCAGCAAGGTTTGTCTTCTCGTCCTCCTATTTTAGGAGGTTTAATGTTGTCCACAATATGCTGAACTATTTCTTGAGGAAATAATTCTTGCAACAATTGGATATTCCATTCACCATAATCTGTCAGCTCCAAGACTGTTGACTGATCTTCCATATAGATATTCTCTTCAGTGCATATAGTGTATAGATCAGTCAACCCAGTCCAATTATCATACCAAACCATTGCCTCCTCCCTTCACTTTCCATAAAATTTGTTGCTCTATTAGATTCCTGGCCAGTAGCATTTTTTTCTAGACTTGTGAACCTCCACATCTTTGCTTTCATATTATTTCATTAACATTCCTCTTCCAGCAATATATGTTTTGAATGAATATACTCCACATAGAGTTGTTAGTCCTAAAATTCCACCATAGCTTGTAGAAAAGAGATGTAGAGACATCATGCAATAGTCTAAAACCTAGGCCTCCTTTAGACTCTGGTAGGAATAAATTACTCCACTTTATCAAATGCTTTCCTTTACCTCCAATACAACTACTCCAAAAGAATTGTGCCATCATTTTTTGGATCTGATTCAATACTCCCATTGGGGGATTCATCACTGATAGACAATGTATTGGAATACTTTGGAGTACATGTTTAATCAGGATAGCCCTACCTCCATAGGACAGTAACTTGCCCTTCCACCTTTGCAACTTCGAGCTAATCTGACTAATTAATTGCTGATAGAAAAGTTTTTGTTTCCTTTTATAAAAGATGGGACATCCCAAATAATTAAAAGGAAAATCTTTCCTCATAATACCCAAAGTCACCTCTACCACCACTAATCCCCATGTCGTACATTATGGTGCATGTAAATAGCACTTTTGTCCTTGTTCACCTTCTGCCCCGATGTATTTTCATACTTTCTAAGGACTTCAGCGATCAATTGCATGGTTCTCACTTCCGCTTTACACAAAATGATCATATCATCTGCAAAATCCAGGTGATTTAACTTAGGTCTATCTCATGGCATTCCAAATGTCTTGAACTCTCTTAGATTCAGCAATTTATTCAAAGATCTGGAAAGCACTTCTGCTGCTATAATGAATAAAGCAGGGGATAATGGATCTCCTTGCTTTAGCCCTCTTGTGGATTTGAAAAAGCCTCTAGGTTGCCCATTAATTAGTAATGAGTACCAATTATTACTAAGCAACCTATAGATCATATCAATAAATCTTTCCCCAAATCCAATCTTCCTCAATACCCTTAATAGGTATACCCATTCCACCCCATTAAATGCCTTCATCATATCTAATTTAATAACCATATTTGGAATTCTGCCCTTTTGTCTGATTTCAAAAACTATTTCTTGCACCATAAGTACATTCTTCGTAATACTTCTTCCCTTCACAAAACCTGCCGGTTCCTTTGAAATAAACAATGGCAACACAGGTTTGAGCCTTTCATGAATAATTCTTGAAAAGACCTTATTCATGAAGTTGCTTAGTGAGATGGGTCTCAAATCTGAGAATGCATTAACCACCTATTTCTTTGGAAGAAGAACTAGATTTTTATGTGAAATAAATCTTGGTATCTCATCACCTCCAAAGAAAGCCCTTACCACATTATATATATCATCTTTAATGATCTCCCGTGATACTTGGAAAAATGCTCCAGTCATGCCATCAGGACCTGTTGCACTGTCCCTGTTTAGCCCCATTATTGCCTCATGGACTTCTTCCATTGTTGATACCCTTTGGAACTCCTCATTCATTAGTTCATTGACCACGCATGGTAGTTCTTTCAATATATCATAATCCTCCTAGTCTGCTTGCATGGTGAGTTGCTTTTTATAAAACTCCTCAGCTGCCTTTGCAATATACTCTTATTGTTCCATCCATTCCCCTTCTTCATTCTGAATACGTTTAATCTTTAATTTGGCCCTTCTACCCTTGACCATAGAGTGAAATAACTTTGTATTTCTTTCCCCGTCTTTAAACCATTCCATGCTTGCTTTCTGTCTCTAAATATCCCTTCTCTACTTAATTGCAATCCCAGCTCTACCTGTGCTTTATGAAGCTCTGCCCTCTTTGCTTCTGTCGGTGCAATTTCAAACTGCTCCTCTCTTACCTTCGTGACCTCCTCCAATGTAATAATCTCTAGGAAAATGTTTCCAAAAGTGTCCCTGCTCCATTGTGCCAATGCCTTTTTGACTTTTTTCATCTTATGATGATATATCAAAAAAGGATTACCTTCAAAGTCAGTTGTCCAATGTCTCCTCACAGTTTCTTTAAAAGACTTCTCCTTTACCCAGAAGTTGAGAAATCTGAAAGGTCTCACTACATCATCCTTAACAGTTCCAACATTTAGTAACAAAGGTGCATGATCTAACCCATCCCTTAGTAAGTGCTCCACCTCCATAACTGGGAATAGGTCATGCATTTTATCGTTGTACAGAACCCGATCTAGCCTCGTAAAGATACATTGCTCATCTGTTCTTCCATTTCACTACGTATATTTGCTGCCCTGAAAATTATCATCTTCCAAATTACACACCCCTATGCAGTGACTAAAATCTCTTATTTCTGCTTTCGTCATTGGCCGCCCCCAAGCTTCTCTTCTTCACATCTAATAACATTGAAATCCCCTCCTACCATCCAAGGGATACTAATGACTTCCGACAGATTGTACAATGATTCCCATAGAGGGAGTCTCTCTACCGTAGTGCATTTAGCATACACTAAGGTGGTACACATATCAATGTCATACCCCTGGTTCGATATGTGTAGTGTCAACACTTGCTATAGCTCTTTCCAATACTTTGTCTAAGAAATATTGTTTGAACTTCATTAAAATGCTCACCGTTAGACAAAATTATCTTTCATTATTTTCTACAATTTCTAAATTGACGCGGCAAATACGTGCAAACTGAACTAGTTATGTAATAAGTTTGAGTTATAAAATAAAAATAAAGTTTAATTAAGTTCTTGAAAATGCTTGTTTTGATCTTATTTAGCTCAATTAAGAAAAGAAAAATATTGTTATATAAAAAGTCTTATACATATAAGCAAAAATCAATAGTATAAAATAAGGGTGGCAAAATTAAACCCAACCCGTTGAAGTTTGAGCGGGTTAATAATCTGCCCATTTATTAGCTCAATTCATCTCCCCAACCCATTTAAACTCATTTAAAATTGGGTTGATATTCAACCCGAATTGGCTCGAGAGAGATCTTTCCCAAAAAAAAATTAAAACGTTTTTTTTTAATTTGATATATTATATTTAGTCAAAATAAAGAAAAATACAATTTAATTAAGTACTAAAATATTGAAAAAGAACAAATAAAGTAAGTAAAACTTAGTAAAAGTTGGGTCGGATTGGGTCTTGACCCGCTCTATAACCCATCACTCAACCCGTTTTGACCCAACTACTTTACCCAAGCAAATTTGGGTTAGGTTGGGTCTTGACCCATTTATTATCTTGACCTATTATAACCCGCTCAAATTTGAGCCAACCCGCCCAATTGCCACTCCTAGTATAAAAGTTCTATAATAATATATTGATTAATAACAAAGATCCAAACAACACATACATTTATCTTTGATTTTGGTCAACACACCACTTCGTCCTTCATGTCTCGAAAAAATGTCATAATCAATTTGAATACGGAAAAGGGTCAAAATTGCCCCTGAACTATGTGAAATAAACCACTTATACCTTCCGTTATATTTTGGGACCAAAAATACCCCTGTCATTATACTAAGAGACCACAAATACCCCTCACGGGTTAACAACACTGATGTGGCAAGTCACATGGCACTAATTACACCACATAAGCTTGCCAAACTAGGAAAATGGACTTAGACGAGTTTAAATCTAGCAAAATGGACTTAAGCAAGCTTAAATTTAGCAAAATGAACTTAGACGAGCTTAAATCTAGCAAAATGAACTTAGACAAGCTTAAATCTAGCAAAATGAACATAGACGACCTTAAATTTAGCAAAATAGGCTTAGGCGAGCTTAAATTTACCAAAATGGACTTAGGCGAGCTTCAATTTAGCAAAATAGACTTAGATGAGTTTAAATCTAGCAAAATGGAGTTAAACGAGCTTAAATTTAGCAAAATGAACTTAGACGAGCTTAAATTAAGGAAAATGGACTTAGACGAGCTTAAATTTAGAAAAATGGACTTAGGCAAGATTAAATATAGAAAAATGGACTTAGCTGAGATTAAATTGAGCAGAATGGACTTAGACGAGCTTAAATTTAGTAAAATGGACTTAGACGAGCTTAAATCTAGCAAAATGGACTCAAGCGAGCCTAAATTTAGCAAAATGGAGTTAGACGAGCTTAAATCTAGCAAAATGAACTTTGACGAGCTTAAATATGGCAAAATGAACATAGACGAGCTTAAATTTAGCAAAATAGGCTTAGGCGAGCTTAAATTTAGCAAAATGGACTTAGGCGAGCTTCAATTTAGCAAAATGGACTTAGACGAGTTTAAATCTAGCAAAAGGGAGTTAAATGAGCTTAAATCTAGCAAAATGGACTTAGACGAGCTTAAATTGAGCAAAATGGACTTAGACGAGCTTAAATTTAGCAAAATTGACTTAGGCGAGCTTAAATATAGCAAAATGGACTAAGCCGAGATTAAATTGAGCAAAATGGACTTAGACAAGCTTAATTTAGTAGAATGGACTTAGACGAGCTTAAATCTAGCAAAATAGACTTAGCCGAGCTTAAATTTAGCAAAATGGACTTAGAAGAGATTACATTTAGCAAAATGTACTTAGGCGAGCTTATATTTAGCAAAATGGACTTAGACGAGCTTAAATTTAGTAAAAGGACTTAGACGACCTTAAATCGAGCAAAATGGACTTAAGCGAGCTTAAATTTAGCAAAATGGACTTAGACAGATTACATTTAGCAAAATGTACTTAGGCGAGCTTATATTTAGCAAAATGGACTTAGGTGAGCTTAAATCTAGCAAAATGGACTTAGGCGAGCTTAAATCTAGCAAAATGGACTTAGGCGAGCTTAAATCTAGTAAAATGAATGAGACGAGCTTAAGTATAGCAAAATGGACTTAGGCGAGCTTAAATCTAGCAAAATAGAATTAGGCGCGCTTAAATCTAGCAAAATGAACTTAGACAAGTTTAAATCTAGCAAAATGAACTTAGACGAGCTTAAATTTAGCAAAACGGATGTAGGCGAGCTTAAATTTCGCAAAAAGGACTTAGGAGAGCTTAAATATCACAAAATGAACTTAGATGAGCTTAAATATAGCAAAATAGACTTAGCCGAGCTTAAATTGAGCAAAATGGACTTAGACGAGCTTAAATCTAGCAAAATGGACTTAAGCAAGCTTAAATTTAGCAAAATGGACTTGGACGAGCTTACATTTAGCAAAATATACTTAGGCGAGCTTATATTTAGTAAAATGAACTAAGGCGAGCTTAAATTTAGCAAAATGGACTTAGGCGAGCTTAAATCTAGCAAAATGGACTTAGGCAAGCTTAAATCTAGCAAAATGAACTTAGACGAGCTTAAATCTAGAAAAATGAACTTAGAAGAGCTTAAATTTAGCAAAACGGACTTAGGCGAGTTTAAATTTAGCAAAATGGGGTTACGCGAGCTTAAATATAGCAAAATGAACTTAGACGAGCTTAAGTATAGCAAAATGGACTTAGACGAGCTTAAATATAGCAAAATGGACTGAGACAAGCTTAAACTTAGCAAAATGGACTTAGGCGAGCTTAAACTTAGCAAAATGGACTTTTAAGCACAAATCTGCAAGCTGAATACACTTTCAAGGACCCAAATGATGAATCAAGGGAAATGTTGACACACACATATAGAAGCAATGATCTCACTGAACAATGTTTTGGAGCCATGGCTCCTCCCGTCTTGCAGTCTGTTAAAGTAGTACCATAAGTTGTGGCTCGTTGGAAGTACTGTAAGCCATGTCAGAGAAGCAAATCAGAAGGTGCACTGCATCATACAGACAAAGAAAATTGAATTGGGTATAAAACTCACATTTTCACATTGTGATCACATAGTGCAGACTTCCTCATGTCAACAAGACGAATGAATCCCTGCGAACTACTATAAGCCAACAAATTGCAGTGAAATGGATGGAATTCTGCTGATGAAATCACCTCTACACAGACAATGGCTTGGTCATTTTCATCCTTTATCAGGTGGCAGTCTGGTCAAACTTTTGATGCAGAATAGAAGCATATGGTGAAGAAACTTAAATACGTAATGGCATTATAGGATCCATGCCATAAAGTAGATCATCCTTTCAAATTTACAGGTCAAGTCCTTTTCAGGGGAAGAGTAAACGTTCAAAGAGTTTCTTCCTTTCTTTCTTTTCTCCTATTCTCTTTTTCTTGCTTGGAGATGATAGGAGGCATTCTCCTTATACAAGAATGATTAATGGATGCACTTAAACAAGAAAAAAGAGAAGCCTGGGGGTTAGTTATTTCTCCCTTTTAATGGCTTTCTGAATCACGGCTAATGATCTCTTAGATGCCACATCACTCTTTCTTTGATTTTCTGCATGCATCTTTGGAATTTAACAATAAACTGAAAGCAGCCTTTGATTGCTTGCCTCCAGAAATTGTTTTGAGAAGAAGAGTATACAAAGACGGGCCAGTTGTTCCAAACTATCCCCTGCTCCCCCAACAAAGAATGGGGCTAAAATGGACTTGGGCAATGTTAAATTTTGCAAAATCGACTTACAGAGTAAATATAGCAAAATGAACTTAGACGAGCTTAAATTTAGCATAATGGACTTAGACGAGCTTAAATCTAGTAAGATGGACTTAGACGAGCTTAAATAGATGAACTTAGACGAGCTCAATTTAGCAAAATGGACTTAGGCGAGCTTAAATATAGCAAAATGATCTTAGACGAGCTGAAATGTGCAAGAACCTCCCAATCTGCCTTCTGCAAAAGCAAATACCAGCTCAGGTTCATCAATATGAGAACCCCTTGCAATGTTCATAGCAACTCCATTTGGACCCAATGCATTTATAACTTCAGAGTTGATAAATGTGCTGAGTTTCAATAGTTAAAGCAGAAGCAACGCCAAGGATCTGATAGTTGGATGCCAAGTCGATAACATGTGAAAAATAAGTGTACTTTGATTCTTATTTTTTTGAACATCCAAAAGCTTCAGCTCTCTTGGTTATTGCTGAATCAATCCTCCCTAAGCCTACAATACTAACTAATTTGCCACTAAACTAAAAAGGAAAATGAAGAGCAAACCAAGATAAGATAGGTTCAAAGTACATAGGATCATCAGGTAATGTAAATATTGAGATTGACAGAATATATTGTAGTCTCGTCCTGCATCACCTTTTCATGTCAATATTTGAGCAGTAGCATAATATGCAACTAACGGTGACAATGGTAAATCAACTTTCAGTGATGTTGGTGTCGGAAGGACTTTGACAACTGAAAAAGCTAATCTCGGGGAACTTACACACAAGAGACTTGTGTGGCTCAGTGGTTCTTGCTTGACAGTTCAAGCTGGAAGTTGTGGGTTTGAATCTCAGCTATAGTTTTTAATTTTGCTGCATTTTTGTATAGCAATATAATTGGCTCATTTGATTATTTTATTTTTCTCCATTCTTACGTACTAACAAAATTAGAGCCAACTTGCAAAATTAATAATTTAACCAAAAATTGGGTATGCATAGTCATAAATTAGAATAAACTAAATAACATATATTATTTAAAACTGACATTGCAACATAATTAGAGCTCACTCATTTTTCTCCATTCTTATGTATCAACAAAATTAGGATCCACTTGCAACAATTAATAATTTATATACATAATCATAAATTAGAACAACATAATTGGGGCTTGTTTGATTATTTTGTTTTCCTTCATTTTTGTGTCAATAAGCAGGCAGCTGCTTCGGCTGTGATTTTAGTTTATCGCCCTAAGCAGTTATTTTAAATCTAAGTAAACAACTTCAAATTTGAAAAATATATAAAATATTTTATCAACGTCATATAAATCGAGATTAGAAAATAATAATTATTAGGTGTCTGCTTGAATTACCTGCTTCATCTCCTCATTTATTATACCAATCCAGTCAAAATATTTTGTTGACTTTGACGTGCCTATTTCAGCTACTTCATTATATTCCTTCAGTTGCTCTAACTTGATTTTATGATAGTACACCTAAAAAATTATTTCTTCAATTGCTTCAACTGTGATTTTACTACATCGCCTAATCAATTATTTTAAATCTAAATGATAAACAACTTAAAATTTTAAAAATGTGTAAAATATTTTATCAATGCCAGATAAATCAAGATCAAAAAAATAATAATCGTTGTGCCCGTACGAAGCACGTGCTTCCCTTTACTAGTAGATA
>JAABOM020000096.1:5999312-6062420 GCA_011800125.2 Solanum clarkiae
CACTTTAGAAGAGATGTACATTTGGTCCCAAACTTTACCAAATTGAACCAATTAAGGACTTACGGGTTCTAACTTACCGGTTCTAATACAAAAAAAATATTATTGTTACAAATATGTGCTTTGAAAAGTTTATAATTAATCTTCATACGTTATCCTGTGGCAGAGTACAACCGACTAGTACTTTTTTCTAAGTACTTAAGAGGAATTAAACCTTTAACAATATAATTACTATCTGTGCCACTGTCAAGTAGTGCAACTTTATTAAGAACTAAGTCTTTACCTATGACCATCTTGACGAGAATATTATGACTAAGGGATTTAATGGTGAAGGCGACAGGTAGAGGTTCTTGAAGGGAATTAGAAGCTTTATTAAGACCACTAGATGAACATACTTTTGAAGCAATCCTTGTTGATCCAACCTTCATCCAGTACTCCAGATGTACTATTAAGAAAATTCTTTACCCGTTTGAATGGCCAGTAGACCATTTACTCACTCCTATACCTTTTAGTATGACCCATCAACCTCAAACCTTTAATTGGTATCTTTACAAAGAAGCCTAGTTCAATTTTATGTACATTAGACCGGGTCATAGATGGTTCATCAAATACTGCCCAAAGCTAGTAACTACCATTATTCCTGGGTGGTTCTATGAATGGTGGAAGTCTTTCGGAGGAAATCAAGAAATCCTTCCCAAACAGTTCCTGCAAAAGTTTGACGAATTTCAGTTTAAATAGGAGATTTCAACTTTGCCAATGCATATCAAAATGTGTAAGTATTATATCTAGAAGAGAATTTCCTACATCGTCAGCTAGAACTTTGTAATCGCAGAATTAGAAAGGATCCGGTATTTGTCCAAAAAAGTAAAGATCAAAGGATGGGTCCCAAAACCCAAATTTTTCGGTAAAGAGAAAGCACCAGAAAGTTCAGGGAGATCGTAAAAGACGAAAGAAGATCTTAAAAAGAAGTTAAAACAAGCTCTCCTAGATATTGACAATCAGGACAAAGCTGCAATCATGCAACTAATCACTGAAGCTGCCTCTTCTGAAGATAGCAACAATGGTGATATGTGTTTTACGAAAGGCATAGCACAATCCTACCAAGATCTCTATTATGAATATAATAGATAGGGACATGACTTTTGAGGGAAAGTAGTGGTTCAAAGAACCGGAATTAGAAGCTTTAGGTTCTTCTGGAATAAACTTCTTTAAAGTGAGCTTCTTTACTGTTTTGTATAACTGTTTTAAATACTTGCATCGTTTTAATTGCACCTGAGAAAATTGGTATCAGAGCCATGATGACATCATATGTATTTAGTATGAGGAACTAAATACTTATACTGTCCGAAGCCTGATTGTTTTACTTATTCATATTATGTTTATACGTGAATAATATATGTTGTTTCTTATTAATATTATTTCATATTATCATATTTTATCTTGTATCTACTTTGTATGAGGTACTTATTTCTCTCTAAGTGTGTGAGGTTTCCGAGTAATACCCGGTTTAAGATGTTGGTCAGCCGTAGAGAGGTCGTAGGCAGGAGGCCATGTTAGACAGTTAGGTGGTCCCATTGCTAAGATAACACGAGAGAGAAAAGAGGTAAAACCAAGAGGACTTGTAGATATATTTAAACCAATGATAAGATGAAATAATATCATTTAGAAACTTGTCATATTCTTCTTCCTGTATTAGCATAACTTGAATAGTATTACTCAGGACTTTGGACAGTAAGTTTTTAAAATGATTAACAAAAACATTAAAAACAGTGTTAACTTGTCTTTAAAGCAACTCAGATTGTTGTAGTTGAAAGTAATTTGGAAAATTGGAGTATTCCAGAAAAACCTTTTCACAAAATTTACCAGATAGGTAATTTTAATTTTATTAAAAAATATAACATCAAGACCTGTGAGTCTACAGTTGCTATTAATAATTCTTTAGAAATTATTAAACTGCTTGATGAACAAGACATATTCAGATATAGGTCACAGTTTGACTATTTGAATATAGGACTTGTTCAAATTGCTGTTAAACCCTTTTTTCAAAAAGGTCCTAATATTCCTATTTGTGCACTCCTTCGAGATGCTAGATTTTTAAATTTTGATGATTCTCTGTTACGAGCACTTGAAAGAAGTTAGCTAATGGCCCTGTTTACTTTAATTGCTATCCTAACTTTTCTGTTGACAATAATGATCCTAACGTTATGGATACTTTAACTCTTAATATCAAAACTAAAAACATGAATAGTAAAATGGACACTAGAGAGATAGCTTTCATTTTTTGAGTCCACTATAGACTCATGGGAACCACTCTGGCCCCGAAAGCCAAAATCGAGAGTGTTAAAGATGTCACTATGCTTATGGAAGCTAACCATGGACATAGTACTATCTTTGTCTCAAGGCTTCTTAAATGGAGTGATATCCTTTCCAACTAGAATTCGCATTTTGAATCCATCACTCAGCCTCTACCCTCTCACCCAGAGAAATGACAGATTGAAAGCCTCATCCAAAATCCGAATGGATCAATTGATCATAAATGTCTCGATAATCAGCCTCGTCGAAGTTTTTCCAGCTCTTTCTCAACTTCTAGACCCCCGGAGGAATCTAATAGTAATAAAGGAAAGGTTAGAGGAGTAGATTTTTCGAGGGAAATCCCTAAAGTCTACTACCAACACACTGTTCATGAGCCCAGTAGTCCTACTGATTCAGATATGGACCACCTCGTCAATATTGTGACACTGATCTAGGGGTCATTAAATCTGAAGATGACTATTCTCCTAACCTTAAGGCCTTAAAAATTCTTTGGAATGATCCGAAGAATAAAATAAAGGTGGATTGGTATGGAATACTTATTCTCAAAAACAAAGATTGTTGTTTGGTAAAGAATGGATTTCTAATATGGAAATATTAAACTGTGATATCGAATTTTTTAAATGATTTGAGATCACGGGAAAACTTGATGACCAAAAAAAGTCTTTGCAAGTCATTGTTAATAAATGGTATACCCAGTCCAACAAAGTTGTTGAGTCTGTCATCCCTCCTTTTGAAGGAATTAAAATCCCTCATTCAAATGAGATCATCAATGCCTCTCATTTAAAATTAAAAAGTGAAAAACCTAATATTTCTCCATTAAATAAGCATTTTGATAAATTAATTGAATAGAATAATTATACAAACCATTTATTAATACACTATTTCTTAAAAAATAGAAGAAATAAAAAATAAATCTATTTTTGCAACTCCTACCCCTCACAGGGCCAGTACTAGTAATTGTACGTTTGAGCCTAATCCTATTTTTAAGTCCCCTGGGTTTTCAAAAGAAAAGTTTCCTAAGCAAAGTGATAATTTTGAAGTTTCTGGAAAACTTATTGAACAGCTTAATGAAAAATTAGCTTAATGAAAAGTTTAGCTTTCCATAATCGTTATCATTCTCTAAAAAATTATTATAGGAGACGCTCCTTTCCTGACACCCAATTCGAAGAAAATGTCTTCCTCTATTAATCCTCTCATGAAGGAAGGAGTATCACGGAATGTTATTGATGGACTGACTGAACACCAAATTTACAATAAACTCCATGAAATGGGTGTCGCTATAACCGCTTATAAAATAAGAGGATCTTCTGATAAAGATGCAGCTACTATGATCACTGTAGGTTTTACGGGTATGCTTCGACATTGGTGGGATAATTACATTAATGATAGCATTATAAATACTATTTATAATGCCACCACTTCCGAGACCACTATAAAGGTTGAAAATTGTACTGAAATAGCTTTTCAAGAGGCCAAAGAAGATGCTTGTGCCACTCTTCTTTACCACATTGCGAAACACTTTGTGGGTGAGCCTAAACTCTTTAAAGAAAGGAGTCTGGAAATTCTGAATAATCTTACTTGTCCTAAGTTAGATGACTTTGGGTGGTACAAAGATAATTTCCTGGCTAAGGTTATGATTCGACCAGACTGCGATAGCGACTTCTGGAAAGAACGTTTCCTTAGTGGTCTTCCCCCGCTCTTCGCATATAAGCTTAGAACTAAGATTAGGTATAGGTATGAAGACAAGATTCCTTATAGTCAAATGACTTATGGGGATATTGCCAGTCTTATCAACACGGTCGGCCTAGAGCTTTGCACTGACATCAAACTTAAGAACCAGCTTAAGAAAGATAGAAAAGCCTCCAATTCTATATTAGAAAGTTTTTGCAAAGTCTTTGGATTTACCAAAGTAGATTTCCCGCTTTCTAAGGTTGCTAAGAAGATGTCTAGAAAGTCTTCCCACAAAAATAGGAGATGTAAATCTGGTACTCCCCCAAGAATATTCGTGATAGACCTCCTAAGAGGAAGTTTAAAAACTGAAGACCTTCTAACAAAGAAGATGTTTGCTGGAATTGTGGTAAGGTAGGTCTTAGAGCAAGTCAGTGTAAATCTTCTAGAAAGAAGAAAAAGAAGATTAACCTCCTAGGTTTGGATGATGATACTAGGGAGAAACTCTTTTCTAGCCTCCAAGAAAGTGAATCCTCCTCAAATTACTCTTCCCCAGGAGAATATAGCGATGAAGAAAACCTCAACGTCGCTTATGAATCTGATCAGAGTCAATATGGAGAAGATTTTTCTTGTGATAATATTTTTTGTTGTTGTACGAAAAATACTATCCAAGTAATTATTGAGGATTCTAAAGAAGTTCTCTTTGATATCATTGATCATATTAAGGATGATGAATCCCGTTCTAAGTATCTTTTAGAATTAAAAAAGATTATCCTTAGTTCAGAAGCTAAGAAGCAATCTAAGGTTGTAGAATATTTTAGTATAAAGAATGTCCTGTCTAGGTTTGAGAAACCCTCTAAACCCTCTATCTCCGAATTAAGAGAAGAAGTCAATAGTCTTAAACAAGAGGTTGAGGACATTAAGTCTCGGCTGGGAAGGATCGGATTGAATGCTCTTACGGATCAAGTCATTAGAGACGTCTCTGCTCAAAATGATAAGGGAAAATCAGTTTCTTTCCCTGACAGTGATCATTTGGTGGAACCCGCATTTCCAGGAGAAGAACCTGAAGTTTCTGATTCCCTTCAAGAATCTCTACCTGTCGTCTCCACCATCAAATCCCTTAATCAGCATATTCCCATCAAGTGGTCATAGCTAAATATTTAGTTCTTAATAAAGTTGCACTACTTGACAGTGGCACAGATCGTAATTGTATTATTAAAGGTTTAATTCCTCTTAAGTACTTAGTAAAAAGTATTACTTGGTTGTACTCTTCCATAGTAGAACACATGAAGATTAATTATAAACTTTTCAAAGAACATATTTGTAACAATAATATTTGTTTTACAAATTACTTTGTGATCACTAAAGATACCATCGAAGATATCATTTTAGGATTACTCTTTATTAATTAGTTAAAATCTTATACTGATGATTTTGATGGTATTCATGCTTCTATCCTCAACCAAAAGATTTTCTTCCCCTTCATTAAAACACATTCTCCAGAAGAAAGTGTGTTGATTAAAAAAAAATTATTTTTAAAATAAATAGACTATTGTCTCATATCTCATTTTTAAAGCAAGAAATTAAATTTGAGAAAATCAAGCAAATTTTAAAACCCCGGGGATGGTCTCTAAGATAGAATCCCTTCAAAAAACTTTTGAAAATGAAATTTTCTCTGAATTTCCCAATGCTTTTTAGGAAATAAAAAAAGCACTCCGTTGAACTCCCTTACATAACAGGTTTTGATGAAAAGGACATTCCTACTAAGGCTAGACCTATTCAGATGAATCAAAAAATGATGGAAGTTTGTAAAAAGGAAATAAATCATTTGTTAAAAAATGGTATTATTTGCCTTTCCAATTTTACTTGGAGCTATTCTGCATTTTATGTGAATAATAGTGCAGAAAAGGAAAGAGGAACTCCAAGGTTAGTAATTAATTATAAACTTCTTAACTCGGTCTTAAAATGGATCAGACATTCGATTCCTAATAAAAGGGATCTTTTAAAACGAACTTATAAAGCAAACCTTTATAGTAAGTTCGACATGAAATCTGGATTTTGGCAAATCCAAGTTGCTGAGAAAGACAAGTATAAAACTGCTTTCAATGTATCCTTTGGCCATTATGAATGGAATGTGATGTCTTTTGGATTAAAAAATGCTCATTCTGAATTTCAAAACATCATGAATAGCATTTTTAATCCTTGTAGTTATTTGTCTGTTATATATATTGATGATGTGCTTATATTTTCTGAGGACATAGATTCTCATTTTAAACATTTAAACATTTATTTTAAAGTTGTAAAAAATAATGGTCTTGTGGTAAGTGCGAGAAAGATTAAACTTTTCCAAGCTTCAATTAGGTTCTTAGGTCATGACCTTTATCAAGGAAGTCATAAGCCTATTTGTGGAGCCATAGAGTTTTCTAGCAAATTTCCCAACAAGATCAAGGATAAAACCCATCTTCAAAGGTTCTTAGAAAGACTTAATTATGTCGCCGACTTCATTCCTAATATTAGGCAGGTTTGTGAGCCCCTTTATAAGAGACTTAGAAAAAACCTAGCACCTTGGAGTAATGAGCAAGCCAATAATGTCATAAAATTAAGATTCTAGTTAAGAACCTTCCATGTCTTGGAATTTCGAATCCTGAAGCTTTTACGATTGTTGAAACTGACGCCTCTGACATAGGATATGGAGGAATTCTTAAGCAGAGAGTAAGCCTAGATAGTGGTGAGCAGCTAGTGAGATTCACTTCAGGAGTCTGGAACTCTACCCAGAAAAACTATAGTACAGTCAAAAAGGAAGTTTTGTCTCTAGTGCTATGTATCACAAACTTTCAAGATGATTTGACTAATAAAGAATTTTTACTTAGGGTTGATTGTAAATCAGTAAAAGAAATTTCGCAAAAGGATGTTAAAAATCTGTTTCTAAACAAATATTTGCTAGATGGCAAGCTCTTCTATCTAGCTTTGATTTTCAAATTAATTTTATAAAAGGAGAAAACAACTCCCTCCCAGATTTCTTAACCCGTGAATTTCTATGGGGTCATGAAGCCTGCAAGACCTAACTCTTCGTTCAAAAATGTCAGAGAAGAAAGGCAGATGTCATCGGTCCGACCTTTCTCACCTGGCCTAGTCCAACTAAGGCCTTCTTTCCCCCCTTACCTTCTCCAACCCCAAGCAAAAATAAATTTTCTATCTTAGCAGATCTACCCAAAATTCAAGGCCCAAAACTTGAGTATGAGCCCAGCTTCCAAAGCCGTTCTGTTAAACAGAACAAAAAAGATTATGAAATGAAAGCCCCTGAGTCTTTTGCCCAAGTTGTTGACCCTAAGGTCCAACCACCAAAAGCCCAAGAAGAGACTTTTGACTTTGTTACCTCAAAGGTAATCCCCATTTCAGCTCTTGACAAAGACTATGAAAATAGCAAGGCTTTAGACCTAGAAATACCCTGTTACAACAATCGAAACTACGTCGATAGTAAAGACCCATTCCATACCCAGTTGTTCTTTGAAGCATTCCTTGTTGATACTGATCCATTGAGGTAGAACATACCTATGGAGAAAGGGATCAGACCTTCATCAAGTACTCCAGATGTACTATTAAGAAAATTCTTTCCCCGTTTGAATGGCTAGTAGACCATTTACCCACTCCTATACCTTTCAGTATGACTCATCGACCTCGAACCTTTAATTGGTATCTTTACAAAGAAGCCTGGTTTAATTTTATTTACATTAGACCCGGTCATACATGGTTCATCAAATACTGCCCAAAGCTGGTAGCTACCATTATTCCTAGAAAGTTCTATGAATGGTGGAAGTCTTTCGGAGGAAATCAAGAAATCCTTCCCAAACAGTTCCTGCAAATGTTTGACGAATTTCAGATTAAATAGGAGATTTCAACTTTGCCAATGCACATCAACATGTGTAAGTATTATATCCAGAAGAAAATTCCCTACATCATCAGCTAGAACTTTGTAATCGCAGAATTAGAAAGGATCTGGTATTTGTCCAAAGAAATAAAGATCAAAGGATGGGTTCTAAAACCCAAATTGTCCGGTAAAGAGAAAGCACCAGAAAGTTCAGGTAGATCTCAAAAGATGAAAGAAGATCTTAAAAAGAAGTTAAAGCAAGTTGTCCTAGATAATGACAATTAGGATGAAGCTGCAATCATGCAACTAATCATTGAAGCTTCCTCTTCCGAAGGTAGCAACAATGGTGATATGTGTTTTCCGGAAGGCATAGCACAATCCTACCAAGATCTCTATTATGAATAGGGACATGGATTTTGAGGGAAAGTAGAGGTTTAAAGAACCGAAATTACTTTTTGCCAAGAGATATTTTACTATTACTAAAAGAAATCTGGATAGGGTACTGTTCTACGTCAAAGGAAAGAGACATGTTACCCCACTTTGTAGAACATTCAATAAGGGTCACTTCTTTGTTAGAGTGGGTATGCCCACTGACTATCATGTGAGTACCTACTTTATCACTACCTTCTAAAAGAAGGAAAACTTGATTGGCATGAGTCTAAAGATGTCAAGGAATCTTATCCTTTATGCGTCCACTAGGGTCTTATCAATAGAGACCCCACTTTTCTATAGGCAACATCCTAGCCATCCACATGTATGCACTAGATGCACTTACTTTTCTTTTGAGGTCTATTTAAGACTCTCACTTGTACAATTAGAGGCAGTTCGAAATTTTCCCCTTAGAAATTTTCTTACAATCCTCCTTACTACTATAGATCGCCCTTGTAATCCTCTACTCTTGTAATTCTCCTTCATGTTTTCTGGAATAAACTTCTTTTAAGTAAGCCTCTTTACTGTTTTGTATAACTGTTTTAAGTACTTGCATCGTTTTAATTGGTCCTGAGAAAATTGGTATAAGAAATAAATCATTTGTTAAAAAATGGTATTATTTGCCTTTCCAATTCCCCTTGGAGTTGTTCTGCATTTTATATGAATAATAGTGCGAAAAAACTTGGTTTAGTTTTATGTACATTAGAACCGGTCATACATGGTTCGGCAAATACTTCCCAAAGCTGGTAACTACCATTATTCCTGGATGGTTCTATGAATGGTGGAAGTCAATCAAGATGGTCATAGGTAAAGACTTAGTTCTTAATAAAGTTGCACTGCTTGACAGTGGCGCAGATCGTAATTGTATTGTTAAAGGAAGTTCGAAATTTTCTTACAATCCTCCCTATTACTATAGTTCGCCCTTGTAATCCTTTACTCTTGTAATTCTCCTTCATCTTTTATGGAATAAACTTCTTTTAAGTAAGCCCCTTTGCTGTTTTGTATAACTCTTTTAAATACTTGCATAGTTTTAATTGGTCCTGAGAAAATTAAACCGGGTATTACTCAGAAACCTCACACACTTAGAGAGAAATATGTACCTCATACAAGGTAGATACGGGATAAAATATAATAATATGAAATAATAGTAATAAGAAACTTAGCATAAATTATTCACGTATAAACATAATATGAATAAGTAAAACAATCAAGTTCCGGACAGTATAAGTATTTAGTTGCTCATACTAAATACATATGCTGCCATCATGGCTCTGATACCAATTTACTCAGGACCAATTAAAATGATGCAAGTATTTAAAACAGTTATACAAAACAATAAAGAAGCTTACTTAAAAGAAGTTTATTCCAGAAAACATGAAGGAGAATTACAAGAGTAAAGGATTACAAGGGCGATCTATAGTAGTAAGGAGGATTGTAAGAAAACTTTAAGGGGAAAATTTTGAACTACCTCTAATTGTACAAGTGAGAGTATTAAATAGACCTCAAAAGAAAAGTAAGTGCATCTAGTGCATACATGTGGATGGCTAGAATGTTGCCGACAGAAAAGTGGGGTTTTATTGATAAGGACTCTAGTGGACGCGTAAAGGATAAAATTCCTGGACATCTTTAGACTCTTACCTATCAGTTTTTCCTTGTATTGGAAGGTAGTGATAAAGTAGGCACTCACGTGACAGTCAGTAGGCATACCCACTTTAACAAAGAAGTGACCCTTCTTGAATGTTCTGCAAAGTGGGGTAACATGTCTCTTTCCTTTGACGTAGAACAGTACCCTATCCTGATTCTTTTTAGGAATAGTAAAATGTCTCTTGGCAAAAAGTGATTCCGGTTCTTTGAACCTCTACTTTCCCTCAAAATTCATGTCCCTATTTATAATAGAGATCTTTGTAGCATTGTACTATGCCTTTCGAAAAACACATATCACCGTTGTTGCTATCTTCGGAAGAGGCAGCTTCAGTGATTAGTTGCGTGACTGCAGCTTCGTCTGGATTGTCAATATCCAGGCTAGTTTGCTTTAACATCTTTTTAATATCATCTTTCATATTTTGAGATCTCCCTGAACTTTCTGGTGCTTTCTCTTTACCGCTTTCTCTTTATCGGACAATTTGGGTTTTGGAAACTATCTTTTGATCTTTACTTCTTTGGACAAATACCGGATCCTTTCTAATTTCGCGATTATAAAGTTCCAGCTGATGAAGTAGGAAATTCTGTTCTGGATATAATACTTAAACATTTTGATGTGCATTGGCAAAGTTGAAATCTCTTA
Source organism: Solanum clarkiae (assembly GCA_011800125.2). Classification (NCBI taxonomy): domain Eukaryota; kingdom Viridiplantae; phylum Streptophyta; class Magnoliopsida; order Solanales; family Solanaceae; genus Solanum; species Solanum clarkiae. The sequence goes on from JAABOM020000096.1 coordinate 6,009,872, forward strand.
TTTAATCTGAAATTCGTCAAACCTCTGCAGGAACTATTTGGGAAGGATTTCTTGATTTCCTCCGAAAGACTACCACCATTCATAGAACCATCTAGGAATAATGGTACTTGCCAGCTTAGGGCAGTATTTGATGAACCATGTATGACCAGGTCTAATGTACATAAAATTAAAACAGGCTTCTTTATAAAGATACCAATTAAAGGTTTGAGGTCGATGGGTCATACTCAAAGGTATAGGAGTGAGTAAACGGTCTACTGGCCATTCAAACGTGGAAAGAATTTTCTTAATAGTACAGGATGAAGGTTAGATCTCTTTCTCCATAGGTATGTTCTACCTCAATGGAGTCAGTATCAACAAGGATTGCTTCAAAGAACAACCCAGTGTGGAATGGGTCTTTACTATCGACGTAGTTCTGATTATTGTAATAAGGTTTTGCTAGGTCTAAAGCCTTACCATTTTTGTAGTCTTCTTCAAGAGATAAAATAGGGATTACCTTTGAGGTAACAAAGTCAAAAGTAAACAGGGCCATCAGCTAAGTTATAATTTTGCTATCCTAACTTTTCTGTTGACATTAATGATCCTAATGTTATGGATACTTTAACTCTTAATATCAAAACTAAAAACATGAGTAGTAAAATGGACATAAGAGAGATAGATGTCATTTTCTGAGTCTACTATAGACTCATGGGAACTACTCTGGCCTCGAAAGCAAAAATTGAGAGTGTTAAAGGTGTCATTATGCTAATGGAAGCCAACTATGAATATAGTACTATCTTTGTCCCAAGGCTTCTTAAATGGAGTGATATCCTTTCCAACCAGGATTGGCATTTTGAATCCATCGCCTAGCCTCTACCCTCTCACCCAGAGAAACGACAGATTGAAAGCATCATCCAAAATCCAGATAGATCAACTGATCTTAAATTTCTTAATAATCAGCCTCGTCGAAGTTTTGGCAGCTCTGCCTCAACTTCTAGACCCCGGATGAATCTAGTAGTAATAAAGGCGAGGTTATAGGAGTTCATTTTTCGGGGAAAATCCCTAAAGTGTACTACCAACCCACTGTTCATGAGCCAAGTAGTCCAACCGATTCAGATATGGACCCCCCTCGTCAATATTCTGACCCTGGTCTAGGTGTCATTAAATTTGATGATGACTATTCTCCTGACGTTAAGGCCTTAAAAATTCTTTGGAATGATCCAAAGAATAAAATAAAGGTGGATTAGTATAGGAATACTTATTCTCAGAAACAAAGATCTTTGTTTGGCAAAGAATGGATTTCTGATATGAAAAGATTAAAATGTGATATCGAATTTTTTAAATTGTTTGAGATCACGGGAAAACTTGATGACCAAAAAGAGTTTTGCAAGTCATTGTTATTAAATGGCATACATCCCTCCTCTTGAAGGAATTAAAATCCCTCATTCAAATGAGATCATCAATGCCTCTCCTTTTAAATTAAAAAGTGAAAAACCTAATCTTGCTCCTTTAAATAAGGATTTTGATAAATCAATTGAACAGAATAATTATACAAACCGTTTGTTATACACTGTTTCTCAACAAAAAGAAGAAACAAAAAATAGATCTGGTTTTGCAACTCCTACCTCTCACAGAGCCAGTACTAATAATAGTATGTTTGAGCCTAATCCCATTTTTAAACCCCTTGAGGGTTTCTGGACAATATCAAAATCCTTGTTGAAAATGATGCTCTTAGAAAGCTTTCCAATGATCATTATCATACTCGAAAAAATTATTATAGGAGACCCTCCTTTCATGATACCCAATTCGAAGAAAATGCCTTCCTCTCTCAATCCTCTCATGAAGGAAGGAGTATCACGGAATGGAATATTGATGGACTGGCTGAACACCAGATTTAGAATAAACTCCATAAAATGGGTGTTGCTATAACTGCTTATAAAATAAGAGGATCTTCTGATAAAGAAGCAGCTACTATGATCACTGCAGGTTTTACGGCTATGCTTCGATATTCGTGGGATAATTACATTAATGATAGCATTAAAAATACTATTTATAATGCCACCACTGTCTAGACCATTATAAAGGTTGAAAATGGTATTGAAATAGCTTCACAAGAGGCCAAAGAATACGCTTATGCCACTCTTCTTTACCACATTGCCAAACACTTTGTGGGTGAGCCTAAACTCTTTCAAGAAAGGAGTCTAGAAATTCTGAATAATCTTACTTGTCCTAAGTTAGATGACTTTAGGTGGTACAAAGATAATTTCCTAGCTAAAGTTATGATTCAACCAGACTGCGATAGCGACTTTTGGAAAGAACGTTTCATTAGTGGTCTTCCCCCGCTATTCGCTGATAAGGTTAGAACTAAGATTAGGGATAGGTGGGAAGTCATGATTCCTTACAGTCAAATGACTTATGGGGATATTGCCAGTCTTATCAACACGGTCGGCCTAGAGCTTTGCATTGATATCAAACTTAAGAACCAACTTAAGAAAGATAGAAAATCCTCCAATTCTGTATTAGGAAGTTTTTGCAAAGACTTTGGATTTACCAAAGTAGATTCCCTGCCTTCTAAGGTTGCTAATAAGATGTCTAGAAAGTCTTCCCACAAAACTAGGAGATGTAAATCTGGTACTCCCAAGGATAATCGTGATAGACCTCCTAAGAGGAAGTTTAAAAAATGAAGACCTTCCAGCAAAGAAGATGTCTGCTGGAATTGTGGTAAGGCAGGTCATAGAGCTAGTCAGTGTAAGTCTTCTAGAAAGAAGAAGAAGATTAACCTCCTAGGTCTGGACGATGATACTAGGGAGAAACTCTTTTCTATCCTCCAAGAAAGTGAATCCTCCTAAGATTACTCTTCCTCAGGAGAATATAGCGATGAAGAAAAGCTCAACGTCGCTTATGAATCTGATCAAAGTCAATCTGGAGAAGATTGTTCTTGTGATAATATTTTTTGTATTTGTACAAAAAATACTATCCAAGTAATTACTGAGGATTCTAAAGATGTTCTCTTTGATATCATTGACCATATTAAGGATGATGAATCCCATTCTAAGTATCTTTTAGAATTAAAAAAGATTATTCTTAGTTCAGAAGCTAAGAAGCAATCTAAGGTCGTAGAACCTTTTAGTATAAAGAATGTCCTGTCTAGGTTTGAGAAACCTTCTAAATCCTCTATCTCCGAATTAAGAGAAGAAGTCAACAGTCTTAAACAGGAAGTTAAGGACATTAAGTCTCGACTAGGAAGGGTTGAATTGAATGCTCTTACTGATCAAGTCCTTAGAGACATCTCTGCTCGAAATGATAAGGGAAAATAAGTTTCTTCTCAAAATGACAATGATCATTTGGTGGAACCCGCATTTCCAGGAGAAGAATCTGAAGCTTCTTGTCCCCTTCAAGAACCTCTACCTATCGTCTCCACCATCAAAGCCCTTAGTCAGCATATTCCCATCAAGATGGTCATACGTAAAGACTTAGTTCTTAATAAAGTTGCACTGCTTGATAGTGGCGCAGATCGTAATTGCATTGTTGAATGTTTAATTCCTCTTAAGTACTTAGAAAAAAGTACTACTTGGTTGTACTCTGCCACAGTAGAACATATGAAGATTAATTGTAAACTTTCCAAAGCACATATTTGTAACAATAATATTTATTTTACAAATGACTTTGTGATCACTGAAGATATCAACGAAGATATCATTTTGGGATTACACTTTATTAATCAGTTAAAACCTTATACTGATGATTTTGATGGTATTCATGCTTCTATCCTTAACCAAAAGGTTTTCTTCCCCTTCATTAAAACCCTTTCTCCAGAAGAAAGTTTGTTAATTAAAGAAAAAACTATTTTTAAAATAATTAGACTATCGTCCAATATCTCCTTTTTAAAGCAAGAAATTAAAATTGAGAAAATCAAGCAAATTTTAAAAACCCCGGGGATAGTCTCTAAGATAGAATCCCTTCAAAAAACTTTTGAAAACGAAATTTGCTCTGAATTTCCTAATACTTTCTGGGAAATAAAAAATCACTCTGTTGAACTCCCTTACCTAACTGGTTTTGATGAAAAGGATATTCATACAAAGGCTATACCTATTCAGATGAATCAAGAAATGACAGAAGTTTGTAAAAAAGAAATAAATCATTTGTTAAAAAATGGTATTATTCGCCTTTCTAATTCTCCTTGGAGTTGCTCTGCATTTTATGTGAATAATAGTGCAGAAAAGGAAAGAGGAGCTCCAAGGTTAGTAATTAATTATAAACCTCTTAACTCAGTTTTCAAATGGATCAGACATCCGATTCCTAATAAAAGGGATCTCTTAAGACGAACTTATAAAGCAAACCTGTATAGTAAGTTCGACATGAAATCTAGATTTTGGCAAATCCAAGTGGTTGATAAAGACAAGTATAAAACTGCTTTCAATGTACCCTTTGGCCATTATGAATGGAATGTGATGCCTTTTGGATTAAAACATACACCTTCAGAATTTCAAAACATCATGAATAGCATTTTTAATCCTTAAAATTATATGTCTATTGTATAAATTGATGACATGCTTATATTTTCTGAGGGCATAAATTCTCATTTTAAACATTTAAACATTTTTTTAAAGTTGTAAAAAATAATGGTCTTATGGTAAGTGCGAGAAAGATTAAACTTTTCCAAACTTCAATTAGGTTCATAGGTCATGACCTTTATCAAGGAAGTCATAAGCGTATTTGTAGAGCCATAGAGTTTTCTAGCAAATTCCTTGACGAGATCAAGGATAAAACCCAACTTCAAAGGTTCTTAGGAAGTCTTAATTATGTCGCCGACTTCATTCCTAATATTAGGCTGGTTTGTGATCCACTTTACAAGAGGCTTAGAAAAAACCCAGCACCTTGGAGTGATGAGCAAAGCAATAGTGTTATAAAAATTAAGAGTCTAGTTAAGAACCTTCCATGCCTTTGAATTTCGAATCCTAAAGATTTTATGATTGTTGAAACTGACGCCTCTAACATAGGATATGGAGGAATTCTTAAGCAGAGAGTAAGCCCAGATAGTGGTGAGCAGCTAGTGAGATTCACTTCAGGAGTCTGGAACTCTACCCAGAAAAACTATAGTACAATCAAAAAGGAAGTTTTGTCTATAGTTCTATGTATCACAAAGTTTCAAGATGATTTGATTAATAAAGAATTTTTACTTAGAGTTGATTGTAAATCAACAAAAGAAATTTTGCAAAAGGATGTTAAAAATATGGTTTCTAAACAAATATTTGCTAGATGGCAAGCATTCTTGTCTAGCTTTGATTTTCAAATTGATTTTATAAAAGAAGAAAACGATTTTATAAAAGGAGAAAACAACTCCCTCCTATATATCTTAACCCGTGAATTTCTATAGGTTCGTGAAGCCAGCAATACCTAACTCTCCATTCAAAAATGTTAGAGAAGAAAGGAAGATGACATCGGTCCGACCTTTCTCACCTGGCCTAGTCCAACTAAGGCCTTCTTTCCCCCCCCCCACCTTCTCAAACCCCAAGCAAAAACAAATTTTCTGTCTTAGCAGATCTACCCAAAATTCAAGGCCCAAAACTTGAGTCTGAGCCCAGCTCCCAAAGCTATTCTGTTAAACAGAACAAAAAGGATTATGAAATGAAAACCCCGAGTCTTTCTCCCAAGCTGTTGACCCTAAGGTCCAACCACCAAAAGCCCAAGAAGAGACTTTTGACTTTGTTACCAAAAAGGTAATCCCCATTTTAGCTCTTGGCAAAGACTATGAAAACGACAAGGCTTTAGACGTAGCAAAACCCTGTTATCACAATCAGAACTACGTTGATAGTAAAGACACATTCCACACCCGGTTGTTCTTTGAAGCAATTCTTGTTGATACTGACTCCATTGAGGTAGAACATACCTATGGAGAAAGAGATACAAACTTCATCCAGTACTCCAGATGTACTATTAAGAAAATTATTTCCCCATTTGAATAGCCAATAGACCATTTACTCACTCCTATACTTTTGAGTATGACCCATCGACCTCAAACCTTTAATTTGAAGCTTGGTTTAATTTTATGTACATTAGACCCGGTCATATATGGTTCGTCAAATACTTCCCAAAGTTGGTAAATACCATTATTCCAAGATGGTTCTATGAATGGTGGAAGTCTTTCGGAGGAAATCAAGAAATCCTTCCCAAATAGTTCCTGCAATGATTTGACGAATTTCAGATTAAACAGGAAATTTCAACTTTGCCAATGCACATCAAAGTGTGTAAGTATTATATCTAGAAGAGAATTTCCTACATCATCAGCTGGAACTTAAATGTCACAGAATTAGAAAGGATCCGGTATTTGTCCGAAGAAATAAAGATCAAAGGATAGGTTCCAAAACTCGAATTGTCTAGTAAAGAGAAAGCACCAGAAAGTTCAGGGAGATCTCAAAATACGAAAGAAGATCTTAAAAAGAAGTTAAAGCAAGCTCTCCTAGATATTGACAATCAGGACGAAGCGGCAATCATACAACTAATCACTGAAGCTGCCTCTTCCGAAGGTAGCAACAACGGTGATATGTGTTTTTCGAACGGCATAGTACAATGTTACAAAGATCTCTATTATGAATAGGGACATGTCTTTTGAGGGAAAGTAGAGGTTCAAAGAACTGAAATTACTTTTCGCCAAGAGACATTTTACTATTCCTAAAAGGAATCTGGATAGGGTACTGTTCTACGTCAAAGGAAAGAGTCATGTTACCCCACTTTGCTGAACATTCAAGAAGTGTCACTTATTTGTTAAAGTGGGTATGCCCACTAACTGTCATGTGAGTACCTACTTTATCACTACCTTCCAAAAGAAGGAAAAACTGATAGGTATGAATATAAAGATGTCTAGGAATCTTATCCTTTACGCGTCCACTAGGGTCCTTATCAATGGAGACCCCACTTTTCTGTCGGCAACATCCTTGCCATCCACATGTATGCACTAGACGCACGTGCTTTTCTTTTGAGGTCTATTTAAGACTCTCACTTGTACAATTAGAGGCAGCTCAAAATTTTCCCCTTAGAAATTTTCTTACAATCCTCCCTACTACTATAGATCGCCATTGTAATCCTCTACTCTAGTAATTCTCCATCATGTTTTCTAGAATAAACTTATTTTAAATAAGCCTCTTTACTGTTTTGTATAACTCTTTTAAATATTTGCATCGTTTTAATTGGTCTTGAGAAAATTGGTCCGCTTTACTGTTTTGTAGAACTATTTTAAATACTTGTATCGTTTTAATTGGTCCTGAGAAAATTGGTTCGCTTTACTATTTTGTATAACAGTTTTAAATACTTGTATCGTTTTAATTGGTCTTGAAAAAATTGATGACTATTCTCCTGACCTTAAGGCCTTAAAAATTCTTTGGAATGATTCAAAGAATAAAATATAGGTGGATTGGTATGGGAATACTTATTCTCAGAAACAAAGATATCTGTTTGGTAAAGAATGGATTTTTGGTATGAAAAGATTAAATTGTGATATCGAATTTTTTAAATGGTTTGAAATCACGGGAAAATTTGATGACCAAAAAGAGTCTTTGCAAGTCATTATTAATAAATGGTATACCCAGTCCAATAAAGTTGTTGAGTCTATCATCCCTCCTCTTGAAGGAATTAAAATCCCTCATTCAAATGAGATTATCAATGCCTCTCATTTTAAATTAAAAAGTGAAAAACCCAATCTTGCTCCTTTAAATAAGGATTTTGATAAATTAATTGAACAAAATAATTATACAAACCGTTTGTTATAACTATTTCTCAACAAATAGAAGAAACACAAAATAAATCTGGTTTTGCAACTCCTACCTCTCACAGGGCCAGTACTAGTAATAGTACATTTGAGCCTAATCCCATTTTTAAACCCCATGAGTTTTCAAAAGAAAAGTTTCCTAAGCTAAGTGATAATTTTGAATTTTCTGGAAAACTTATTGAACAACTTAATAAAAAAATTGGCTAAGTTTAGCATTTCTAATAAAGGTAAAAGACAGTGTCAAAACCCTTGTTGAAAATAATGCTCTTAGAAAGCTTTCCAATGATCGTTATCATACTCAAAAAAATTATTAAAGGAGACCCTCCTCTACTGACACCCAATTCGAAGAAAATGCCTTCCTCTCTCAATCCTCTCATAAAGGAAGGAGTATCACGGAATGGAATATTGATGGACTGGCTGAACACCAGATTTACAATAAACTCCATGAAATGGATGTTGCTATAACCGCTTATAAAATAAGAGGATCTTCTGATAAAGAAGCAGCTACTATGATCACTGCAGGTTTTACGGGTATGCTTTGACATTGATGGGATAATTACATTAATGATAGTATTAGAAATACTATTTATAATGCCACCATTGTCGAGACCACTATAAAGGTTGAAAGTTGTACTGATATAGCTTCTCAAGAGGCCAAAGAAGATGCTTGTGCCACTCTTCTTTACCACATTGTCAAACACTTTTTGGGTGAGCCTGAACTCTTTCGAGAAAGGAGTCTAGAAATTCTGAATAATCTTACTTGTCCTAAGTTAGATAACTTTAGGTGGTACAAAGATAATTTCCTGGCTAAGGTTATGATTCAACCAGACTGCGATAGTGACTTCTAGAAAGAACGTTTCATTAGTGGTCTTCCCCCGCTCTTCGCCGATAAGGTTAGAATTAAGATTAGGGATAGGTGTGAAGGCAAGATTCCTTATAGTCAAATGACTTATGGGGATATTGCTAGTCTTATCAACATGGTCGGCCTAGAGCTTTGCACTGACATCAAACTTAAGAACTGGCTTAAGAAAGATAGAAAAGCCTCCAATTCTGTATTAGGAAGTTTTTGCAAACACTTTGGATTTACCAAAGTAGATTCCCCCCCCCCCTTCTAAGGTTCTATGAAGATGTCTAGAAAGTCTTCTCACAAAACTAGGATATGTAAATCTAGTACTCCCAAGGATAATCGTGATAGACCTGCTAAGAGGAATCAGAGGTTCTCTATTTTGATCACAAAACTTATCCTTCTCTTCTTACTTCTCAGTGTTATCAGATTTTCACTGGTTTAGTTGTTTTATCTAGTAATATCGAGCCTCATCTTGGAGTTTTATTCTCTGCAAGGTAACTTTATGTTGTTTTTGCTGAGAATCACTTTGTGGAATACCTAATTTATCAATTCTGAATTTTCCCTATATAATTTCATCTACCTGTTTTCTTAACCTTGTTTGCTGGTAGGTTTCTTCTTTTATTGACCTTATTTTCTGGTGATTTTGTGTGTGCTTCATATAGTTTGGTAACAACAGGTTGGTTTTAGATATATATTAACATTGGATTGATGACGTCCATAGAAACTAAGCTTCTCTGTAGTTTGTGCGAGGTCTTTTTCAGATTGTATAATCCAATGCTTTCTAAGATTTGAGATACAAGGAAATTGATAAGTCTCTTTTCTTATAATAGGTTACTCACCTAAAGTATTCTAAGGACATCTAATCCCTACTCCTAGAATGACAAGTAACTATGTAAAGACTCTATAATCACTTTGATTGCATTTTTTTCATTCATAATATGTACGATCTTATTAATACGCATACATTCAAATTTTTTTATGCAAACATATACATAATCGGAGCAGTATCAATAGGCTGATTCGAACCCACAAAACCTGCTCTAAATCCGCCTCCGATAATATTTTAACTATTGCTTTCAAATAAGTTGCATTTATGTGGTGCAACTGTTTTTGATGATGTGATCTTCCTGTACAGAATTAGAATTTTTGGTATATCTTAAAATGCTTAATTCAGAAGAGCAATAGTTAGTTTTCTGTCCAAAGTTTGGCACAAAGAGTTGCTTCTGTACTTACTCAGGGTCATTAATTTCTAGTGCTAGTAACTTATGGGGCAGAATGAACTGAATTGATAAAACCAAATGACTTTGCTCAATTTTAATTCAATAGCCATAATGATCCAATAGGAGGGGAAAATCAGTTGGGAAAAGTTGGCCATAGCACTGAGTAATTTGGTTTAACATAACCAAGAACTGGCTTCATGTAGCCTATCATTTGCAGGGGATAAACCTGGATCAGTGTGCAAATTCACAAATTCAACATTGTGCCATCCAGAAAAGTCAAAACTAGTAGTTGGATTATTCCTTTTTTGTCAAAAAAATCCACCATTTGCTGTGTTGCAGCTGCTGCATGCACCAATCCAACTCCACATTTCACATAAATGACTTTTTCTCCCTCAACTTTCCCAATCCGAAATTGTGTACCTGATAAGTCAATGTTCAGTCAAAGGATGTTTTCTCTTGAGCTTAAAAACTGTTTCTTCGCACACTTCAGGTAAGCATATGGGATTTTTGGATGAGTTAGAGAAGAAATATCAACGCATGGTTAAGCTCGAGAGCAAATATGAACAGCTTGCAAGTGTAGTGTTTGGCCAGCCTTCACAACCATCATCTTCCACTAATCAGTAGATTAAATTAGTTAACAGGTTAGTACATTGAATTATCTAAAAATCTATGATGAGATTATTCGTATTCAATTGATTTTCCTGTGGCCACGACTCTTATTCAATTGATTTTTCCTTACATATCAAAGAGCTCGTGTTCATCTATCTCACTGTGTTTCTGGTATGACTGGTGAGGATGTATATATAATAGATATGCAAATAGAAGTTCTGTTTTGAGGAACGTTTACCAGCTTTTCAGTAGTTCTAACTTGTGTTGTAGTCAATAGCTAAATCAGCTCCTATGCTCTTGGGTAGTTCTAACTTCCCTGTGCTGGAGGAAGCCACAACTTTTTAATAGATACCTGATAGTTGCTTTTGAGTTGCGTCCTGATTTCCTTGTTTGTCAATTGTTTCAGAATGCTTTAGTTAGATTGTTTTCATCCTCCCTTTGTTCATGCTGCTGATCCTGTATTTCCAAATCCCCAAAATTAGTAGAAATAGTACTGTTATCAGTAGGCTTACCTGTCTCATTTGGCAGCTGCTGCTGGATGTTATTATCCTCCTTTTTTTGAGGAGAAACAGATTTGTAGACCTTGTTCTGCTGAAGAACATGTTTATTTCCTAAGTTGCTAGGACTTTACAAAAATGTTGCCGCACCCACGTCGGATGCTTCAAAAATATACTATTTTGGGAGATCCGACATACACCCCTCGACATTTTTGAATAGTCCAAGCAACATAGTTGATTTCTATCATTCCTCTTTCTTTGGGTTTGCCACTGTTCTTCATGCTCCTTATTTTGTATTTGTTACATTTGTTGTTGTTGTTGTAAATTGGGATTTGAATTTCCAGCTTGCAAATTAGGTTCCTGTTGGTTGGTGTTAACATGCTGACCTTGAGGATCCATCTGCTGCTGTCTCTTCCTATCCGCTTCCATTTCCTTTTCCTTTCTTCTCCTGTATTACTCATCTTTTTTCTTGACAGTACAAATATCCATCATGTGGCCTTTCTTCTCTTGTATTCCTCGGCTTTATGGAACTTCCACCTCCTGTAATTATCTTGAGGAGATTATTCCTCTTGGGATTCATGGCATGCTGGAGTGTGATGAACTCTGCTGAAGCTGGCCCTGCATTCCAGGTAGCTCTATCATTTGAAACTTTTGTGTACTTCCTTAATGACAAAACAAAGCGCTTAGGTAGAGCTGCTCTTATAGGGTTTGGAGGCCTTGTGACTGGTTGGTTCCCTGTTCGTTACCATGATTCCTTCTTCTCTGCTGCAACCAACATGATGTCTTCAACTCTTAACGTTTCTCTTCATATATGTTTCCTTCTTTCTCTCCTGTTTTTTTCTCAAATGAGACTCCAAAGAAACTGTCTTTCAGCAGCAGTTTTGACATGTTGCATCTTGCTTAATTCTTGGTGTTCCTTCAATACTTTGTACCTTAGAGCTAGTTATATGACAATTAGAAATTGCTATAAGCTAGTAGAGTTGAGATCAATGTTTATCCTCCCTTTACTCCTGAATTTTGAAATGATGTAAGTGGAAGATACATGTATCCAGGCTCATTGACTCTCCTTTCACAAAGTTAAAGGAAAATTTAGTGCAAGAAACTGTATGTTTGCTGCACCAGTTCATTCTATTGGTTTCTTCAACCCTAGTTGTGGGTTTAAATTATCACAATTGCAGGAGTAGACACGTAAATCATAGTGTAATTTATGTTTAAATCACTTACAAGGAAGAAACAATCCAAGTCTTGAGTCACACAAATAAACGAGAATCCAAAATACTAGATCCCAACTTCAAACGATAAAGAAAAAACACAACTAAAATTGTTGTTCCTCAAGTCACTGTCCAGGCACTATTTTTGAATGGAAAAGTTCACTGGAAAACTGAAGTTTCTGATCGTGTCTTCTTGTCCTTAAACGTGAGGAATAATGTTTTTCAGCATTAAAGCTAAGTTCTATCTATAATAGTAAAAACATATCGTTCAATGAGTAGAAAAAGTATCCTAAAAACAAGTGGGAATCCTAATCCTAATTTGAGTAGGAAAACTAAGAAATCTGGATGAAGTGTCCTTCAGGATACTGACCACAATACCTGGTCAGTTTCACGCCCATCTTGACCCCTCCTTGGTGTGCTACGTGATGCTTGAAAGCTGCTGCAATGTTGCCCTGGAAGGTGCCCTTCGCGAACCGTACAATGCATCACGGGTCATGAATGACCTAGTGCTTGCCTTGCCTTTGTGGCTTTGTGCAGGCTGCCTCATAACTTCACGGCTACCTCCATGCCTCGTGGAGTGCACCACGGGCTGTGGAGGGGCTCATGGCGGGTGCCTTGGTGGCAAACATGGCTGCCTTGGTCCAGCTCCCTTCACAACGCCCCTTTCACGGAAAGCGTATAGTGCACCACTGACCGTGTTTGGCTACGTGGTGTACAACTTCAGTCCCAACTTTTATGTCTTGATTTTAATGTTTATTAGATGCTCTTTGTGTGTATGACCAGACATTCAAAGCACAAATCTATCCTAGTACATTGCAAATTTCAATCAATTCCTCACTTTAGTGCTCACACGCTTGTGAAATTCCTCATGGATATTTGAAGGGTGAGGGATGGCATTCTGGTGGGGCTGAGTTGCTAGCTGTGTTGGCCGCTTTACGGTTGGTGTTTTGGTGTCTGATTACTGGTCAGTTTTGATGGATTTGGTGGTCGTTGGGCGGTGAGTTTTGGGGTCTGGATGTTGCTGTTGTGTTGAAGAGCTTTATAGGTGTTTTGGTGAGCTTTTGGAGGCTGTTTTTAGGTGGTAGTGACATGGTTAACTTTTTCTAATGAGGTTCAATAAATATATTAGTTATTGTTCATATATTTTTATATAATCTTTAATTTTTTGTTGCATCTTTTCTGGTAAATATTTTGAGGTCCTATGTGTATTTCTTCTTTTAACTCTTAATTTTTTGTTGTTAAACTTACGTGTACTTGTTTTTTTGCAGCTCAAGAACATGAGCATGAAAATGAAGAATTTATTATTCAAGAAAGTAATTAAGGAGCAAGTTGAAGTTTGCAAGGATTTTCTTAGGAGTAGTTTAAAAATGATATATCTGGTGTATATATGTTGCAAGTTTCCTCTTTTTTGATTAAAAGTCGATGCCATGCATGCAATTTGATATGAAATATATATCTTTTTTTTTAGTTCTTTTATTAATGATGAAATTTTATATTAATCAATTATTTGATATATTTTTGAATGTGTGAAATAATCATTATTATTGGTTCAATACTATAATATTTATATGATAACAAATGGAAATAAAGTCCTTTCAACTCTTTTATGACAGGCGTATTTAATATTGAACTGATTATCAAGTGACACGAAATTTGGTCATCAAAAGTAGCATACCTTTATTGAAAGGCATTTCGGTCATCAAACCTAGTTAGATGTTGGTTGTTGCCAATGACTTTTAACGACAAAATTTGACTAATCAGCGTAGGGAAAATATGATCGCTATTAAAGCACATATAATGACCGGATATTATGTTGTCGTTAAAAGTTTATTTAATGACCGAACAAAAGTCGTCGTTAAACTTTTAACGGCGGAGCTTTTAATGACGGGCGACGATCGGATTTATTTCCGTCGTTAATGACATTTAGTGACTAGATTTGGACTTTTAACGACCAAATATCCCTTTATTAAAGGTCATTTTTCTTGTAGTGAGATCAAATTGAGTGGGAAATGGGTCTAATTCCGATTTTAGAGCAAATAAATTGCAATTTCAAATTCCCAAAAATCGATTTCGAGAGAGCTTTTCGCGCCCCTGGCATGACGCACCAAGGTGGTGCCATAGCGTAAATTTTGCCCAATTTTTCTATCTCGGTCAAAGGCTTTAGGTCTTGGGCCTATGTGTTCCCATGCGTGAAAATACCTATATTTAGCCTTATTTCACCATCATATCATTCAAGACATTCCCAAATACTCACTCAAACACTTAGCCAATATTTCATCTCCTAAATTCAAGTCTCAAACTCATCCGAATTTCAAGGTTCTCACTCAAGCTTCAGTCGCCATCTCCAATCTTCATCAATCTATTCTCCAACCATAAGGTATGTGAGTTTCATTCATGGATTTATTTCACCCATGATGCCCAAGCTTCCTTTTACCTAAAATTGCATGATTTAAAGTTGATTTACTCATGGATCTTATCTGTTATAAATTTCACTGCACACTATGTTGGGTTTCATAAAATTGTGACTGTTTTAGCATGTTTGAAGCTATGAATCTAAGATCTAATGTGAGATCTAATGAAGGATTTTGATGCATATTGCTTGAGGGTATTACCTAGTATCTATTGATGGTTTTACACTAAATTTTCTAGCATGATTTCACTCTTTAATTGCATGATTTTACATTGTTCGATAAAATGTCCGATTATGATTTTCTTGAGGAATTGAAGGTTCAATGCATGTCTTATGAGTTTAATGACTATATGATGGTGAAAGGAATGTATCTATATGATATTATCTCTATGATGTGGGAAAAATGACCAAGCTTCACTCGTGAGGTTGTAGGCTCGGGTAACCTTGTTGAGGGATTGGTACATCAATCGCCTCGCTCGAGAGGTGGAAGGAACGTGCAACCATGTCGGGGGGTTTTTTACCTTGATAACCACATTGGGGGGTTTGTACTCCATCAGCCACTTTGGGAGGTTTATACCTCATCAACCACATGAAGGGGTTTGTACCTCATGCGCCTCTTCAAGGAAGTGGTAGGCCTTAGATTTGCGTTAAAGTGGTCTCTATTTACACATAGACTATGTTCTATATAAGCATGATTTTACTTCAAGCATTATTCATACATGTCATATTGCTATATTTTTATTCATTACCTATGTCATGCATTTTGATTAGGGCACTTATCACTTGTTGCATTGCATCCTATATACTTAGTACATTCAAACGTACTAAAACATACTCTATGCCTACATGATGTCACTTTGTAGGAACTGGACTCCCGCTTGAGCATCCCCATCCACATGGCTAGTACTATTCCACTCAAGCTTGTTGGTGAGTCCTTAATTCCGGGGATGTTGCTTATGATATCATGCTATTTTCTAAAACTACCTTTCTTTTATGTAAATGTTGACTGAGAGGGTGAGCTTGGTTGTTTGTCTTGGCCCCCGCTCTTATCTATGTAGTAGAGGTGCTGTTAGACATGTCATGTGTAATATTATGAGCTTTACTCTCTCTTGACACCTATTGCTATGATATGAATGATGTCCCTTCGCCTCGATTATCCCTATTTCTACTCTTATGTTTCTATTCTATTGCTTCCGCGACCAAGGATGAATAATGATGTGCTAAGAGGTTTGCTTGCGGTCCCTTCGGGTTCCTCTATTGTCGTGTCACGTCTAGACCCTAGGCTTGGGTGGTGACATACTTGGTATCAGAGTACTAGGTAATTAGATCCTCAGAGTCGAATACACCGCGTCGATTAGAGTTTGTTCATGGTTATGTTGTACACCACAACTATGAGAAAGAGGCAATGAGGCATTTAGGAAATGTTTCCCTTCTTTTTACTCTATGTCGTGCTATAGAAGTTGAGGTGATTTCCCCCCTAACGATTGTCTATTGCTATGCTAGATCATGCCTAACACAAGAGGGAGAAGAGCCAGCACACCCGAGGGGTAACTAGTTAATGGAGAGCTTCGGGATACTCTCACTTTTCTTGCACAAGTTGTGGCTAGCCAACCAAGGGGCCTAAGCCCTTCATGCTCCTATACCGGAATCTCATGTGAGAGATTTCATGAGGATGAATCCCCCAGATTTCCATAGGTCAAAGGTGAGTGAGGACCCTCAAGAGTTCATTGATGAGGTTTACAAGATTTTGGCTATCATGGGTGTGACGTCAGAGGATGAGGTAGAGTTGGCGCCTACCAACTCAAAGGCGTAGCACAAATATGGTACAACCAATGGAAGGAGAAGAAGGGATTCAACAATGTGGTTCTATGGGAAGAATTCAAGGCTGCCTCCTGAGCTTAGGGAAGCTAAGCTGGTGAAATTTATGAATTTGGGACAAGGGTATATGAGTGTGAAGGAGTACGCCCTAAAGTTCAACCAACTTTCAAAGTATGCTCCACACTTGGTGGCCGACTCAAGGTCTAGGATGAACAAATTTGTGATGGGTGTTTCCAACTTGGTGAGTGAGGAGAGCCAGTCCGCCATGTTGATTAGTGACATGGACTTGTCTCATTTGATGACCTATGCCAAACAAATGGAGTAGGAAAAGTTGAGGAAGAGGAGGAGTCATGAGACCAAAAGGGCCCGTTTTGAAAGGAAGTTCCATCATCGAAAGAGTGTCCAGTTCCACCAAGGCCAGGGGTGTTCTCATGCATTGCAAAAGAGGGTTCCCAATGATTTTCCAAGGGCTCTATGTGTTGGAGGCGTGGTTCCTAATGGTGGGTGTCCGAAATGTGGTAGGGGTCATAGTGGCTCGTGCTTGAGGGATACTAATGCTTGCTATGGTTGTGTAGAAGTGGGGCATAAGGTGATGGATTGCCCTCGAGATTGCAACAAGGGTAAGGAGGTCCATACTCAAGGTGCTAATTCAGTTCCTT
Organism: Solanum clarkiae; assembly: GCA_011800125.2. Lineage (NCBI taxonomy): Eukaryota > Viridiplantae > Streptophyta > Magnoliopsida > Solanales > Solanaceae > Solanum > Solanum clarkiae. The sequence goes on from JAABOM020000096.1 coordinate 6,026,884, forward strand.
TGGGAAGAGGTGGCCAGCAAGATGGTGTTCCAAGGCACAACCAGTTGTATGCTTTGCATGGGAGGCAAGGGGTTGATGAGGTGCCCAACGTTCTTATCGGTACGTTAAAAATCTTTGATTTTGATGTGTATGCATTCATTGATCCAGGTGACACTCTTTCTTTTGTTGCCCCCTTTGTTGCCAAAAAGTTCCATGTTGAACTGGAATTGTTGTGTGACTCATATGAGGTGTTTACTCCTATTGGTGCATCTATTGTGGCTAGGAGGTTTTATAGAGATTGTCCCATTTGCATTTTACATAGAATATTGCCTTGTGATCTTGATGAGTTGGACATGGTTGATTTTAATGTCTTTCTTTGGATGGATTAGTTGCATGCATATTATGCTTCTATTGATTGTAGCACTCGTAGGGTCAAATTCCAATTCCCAAATGAACCAGTCCTTGAGTGGGAGAGTCAAGATGTGGTGGGAAAGTTTAGGTTCATCTCTTGCAGTAAAGCCCATAAGTTGATTTCTAAAAGATGTCTTTATCATCTTGTGAGGATTAGGGATTTTAAGTCCAAATTTCTTCCCATAGAGTCGGTTCTGGTTGTAAATGAGTTTCTTGATGTCTTTCCAAATGACTTTCCCAGAGTTCCTTCCGAAATGGAAATAGATTTTGGTATAGACCTCCTCCCCGATGCTTAATCCATTCCTATTCCCCCTTACTGTCTGGCCCCGGCGGAGTTAAAGGATTTGAAGGATCAATTGAGGGATTTGTTGGCAAAGGGTTTCATTAGGCCTAGCTAATAACCTTGCGGTGCATCGGTGTTGTTTGACAAGAAAAAGGATGGGTCTCTTAGAATGTGTATTGACTACCAGCAACTTAATAGGTCACCATCAATAATAGATATCCTATTCCAAGGATTTAGGATTTGTTTTACCAATTGCAAAGGGCCTAGCCACTTCTCTAAGGTTGATCTTCGGTCCGGATACCATCAAGTGAAGGTGAGAGAGTGTGATATTCCTAAGATGGCCTTCCGGACTAGGTATGGGCATTATGAGTTTGTTTTGATGTCATTTGGGTTGACTAATGCACTGACCATCTTTATGAACCTTATGAATAGGGTCTTTAGAACCCTACCTTGATTCATTTGTTGTAGTATTCATTGATGACGTTTTGATCTATTTACATAATAAGAAGGAGCATATGGGTCATTTGAGGATAGTGTTGCAAAGGTTGAGGGAAGAGAAATTGTATGCTAAATATGAGAAGTGTGAATTTTGGTTAAAAGAAGTTGCCTTTCTAGGTCAAGTGGTGTCAGGGATGGTATTAAGGTGGATCCTAAGAAGACATATGTGATTAGAAATTGGCCTAGACCACTGACCCTGTCGGATATTAGGAGCTTCTTGGGCTTAGTGGGTTACTACCGGAGATTTGGGAGTGGGTTTTCTTCTATTGCTTCTATTATTACAAAATTGACTCTAAAGAACGCTAAGTTTGTATGGACCGATGAGTGCAAGAGAAGATTCCAAACATTGAAAGATAAGATTGTGTCCCCTCCTATATTGTCACTACCGGAAGAGCTAGAGGGATTTCTTATGTATTGTGATGCTTCTAGAGTTTCTTTGAGTTGTGTTCTAATGCAAAATGGTAAGGTTATAGCCTATGCTTCTAGAAAACTCAAGCTGCATGTAAAGAACTACCCTACCCATGATCTTGAACTAGTCGCCGTGGTATTTGCATTAAAGATATGACTTCATTATTTGTATGGAATGTATGTTTATGTGTTCGCCGATCATAAGATCTTCCAATATGTTTTCACTCAAAAAGATCTTAAATTGAGGCAAAGAAGGTGATTAGAACTTCTTAAGGATAATGATATGAGTGTGCATTATCATTCGGGTAAGGCTAATGTTGTGGCAGATGCTTTGAAATAGGGTGTCTATGGGTGGCCTACCTCATGTTGATGATGGTGGCAAGGAGGTGGCTAAGGAGGTCCATCGGTTGGCTAGGATGGGAGTTAGGTTAGAAGGAGTTGATAGTGGTAGTGTTGTTGTTGTTGATGGTTCTAAATCTTCATTGGTTGAGGAGGTGAAAGCTAACAAAGATCTTGATCCCACTTTGTTGGAAATGAAGACATTGGTAAAAGATTGTAAGGTGGAGTTTTTCGCCCAAGGGGGAGATGGTGCCCTTAGGTACCAAGGTAGATTATGTGTGCCTTGTGTTGATAGCTTGAAGGAAAAGATTCTTGATGACGTTCATGGTTCTTCTTATTCTATTCACCCGGGGTCTACTATAATGTATAGAGATTTGAGAGAGATGTATTGGTGGGGAGGCATGAAGAGAGACATTGTAAAATTTGTTTCCAGTTGACATAGTTGCCAACAAGTCAAAGACGAACATTAAAGGCCGGGTGGCCTAACCCAAGACATAGAGATTCCTACTTGGAAGTGGGAAGCGATTAATATGGATTTTGTGGTTAGGTTGCCAAAGACTAGAAAGGATTTTGATTCCATATGGGTTTTCGTTGATATGATGACAAAATCGTCTCACTTCCTACCAGTTAAAACTACATCTTCGGTTGAAGAGTATGCTATGTTGTATATTCGTGAGTTGGTGAGGTTGCATGGGGTTCCTTTGTCCATTATATCGTATCGTGGTTCATGATTCACTTCACACTTTTGGAGGTCTTTCCGAAGAGGTCTTGGAACCAAAGTAAAACTTATGGATGGCAAAGATAAAAGGACTATCCAAACACCTGAATACATGCTTAGGGCTTATGTATTGGAGCTTAAGGGTAGTTGGGATGATCATCTTCCATTGATTTAATTTTCATAAATAATAACTATCATTCTAGCATCGGTATGGCTCCTTTTAAAGCTCTTTATGGTAGATATTATAAATCACCGTTTGGATAGTTTGAAGTTGGAGAGATGGCTATGTTAGGACCAGATCAGGTTATGGAGGCTCTTGAGAAGGTCAGATGATTAGAAAAAGGTTGAAAAAAACCCAAAGTCACCAAAAGTCTTATGCCAATGTGAGGAGAAGGGATCTTGAATTCAAGGTTGGTGATTCAGTTTATTTGAAGGTGTCACCCATGAAAGGTGTGGTCTATTTTGGTAAGAAGGGCAAATTAAGCCCTAGATATGTGGGTCCTTATAGGGTGATGAGAAGTATTAAGGTGGCCTACGAGTTGGGTTTGCCTAGAGAAATGAATTTGTTCATTCGATCTTTCATGTGTCTATGTTGAGGAAGTATGTTGGTGATCCCTCTATTGTGCCTCTTGATGTAGTGGGGGTGGTTGAAGAAAACTTGACATATGAAGAAGTTCTAGTAGAAATCTTGGATAGGCAAGTGAAGAGGTTGAGGAACGAGGAAGTTGCTTCCGTTAAGGTCCTTTGGAGGAACTAACAAGTCGAAAGTGCTACCTAGGAGGCCGAATCGGATATACAAAAGCAATAACCTTACCTCATCCACTCATTCCATCCTAAGGTATTGATCTATGTCCTTTATATGATCTCAATTCTTAAGTTCAGCCCTTATGTCATTGCATACATTAATGTTTAAATTGACAAGTTCATGATGACTTTACACTTATGTTGAGATTTTTGAAATGATGTTTAAGTGCATTGTTGCAACCTTATGTGGGCTGAAAGTGTCATGTTTTCATCTCTCATATACGTTTCTTTGACATTCAGGGATGAATTTTCCCAAGGGGGGAGATATTGAAATGACCGCAAAAAGTGCCCAAAAATGTGCTTCGGAAGTGCCTGGAATCATAATCCATATATCTCAAAACTTATGCACCTCTCCAAAGAGGTGGTAGGCCTTGGATTTGCACTAAAGTGGTCTCTACTTACACATGGACTATGTTATATATAAGCATGGCTTTACTTCAAGCATCATTCATATATGTCATATTGCTATATGTTTATTCATTGCTATGTTATGCATTTTGATTCTAGTGCTTATCACTTGTTGCATTGCATCCTATATACTAAGTATATGCAAAGGTACTAATGCATATTTTATGCCTACATGATGTCACCATATAGGAACTGGAGTCCTTCTTGAGCATCGCTATCCATGTGGCTAGTACGATTCCACTCAAGCTTGTTGGTGAGTCCTCAATTCCGGGAACGTTGCTTATGATATCATGCTATGTTCTAAAATTACCTTTATTTTATGTAAATGTTGACTATGAGCGTGAGCCTTGTCTTGGCCCCCACTCTTTATTATATAGTGGAGGTGTTGTTGGACATGTCATGTTTGATGTTATGAGCTTGAATTTCTCTTGACTCTTGTTGCTATGATATGAATGATATCCCTTAGCCTCGGTCATCCTATTTCTACTCTTAGGTTGCTATTTTATTGCTTCCGCGACCAAGGATGTGTAGTGATGCGCTAAGAGGCTATCTTTGGGTACCTTCGAGTTCGGCTTTCATCATGTCACTTCTAGGCCCTATGTTTGGGTCATGACATTAACCAAGTCGAACACCCTCATCACAAATTTGTTCATCCTAGATCTCGGCTCGGCCTCCAATTGTGGAGAATACTAGGAGAGTTGGTTGAACTTGAGCGCATACTCCCTCTCACTCATCAATCCTTGCTTTATATTCATAAATTTCGTGATCTTGGACTCCCTTAGCCCAAGGGGAAAGAACTGGTCGAGAAATGACACTTTAAACTCTTCCAAAGGATGACATTTCTCTTTATTTATTCCCTTTCTCCTCTTTCCATTGGGTAAACCATATTTGAGCCACCCCTTTGGGTTTATAGGCCGTCAACTATGCCTTCTCCTTTGATCTAACCACCATAACAGCCAACACTTTGTAGACCTCATCAATAAAATCTTGGTGGTCCTCATTCACCTTAGACCCATAGAACTCCGACGGGTTCATCCTAGTAAAGTCTGTCACCATTGAAGCCGGTGTAGAAGCATGACGGGCTTGGGACCCTTAGTTAATTTGATTAGTCATGGCATTAACTAACATGGTAAGAGCATCCCAGAATTCTTCATGAACCACTCCTCCATCTTGAGGAGCTTGAGGGGTGGGAGGAGCTGGTTGTTCCTCAGGTGTACGGGGTATTCTTCCTCTTGGAATCGGCATGATATAGAATAAAAAAGAACATTCGTTACGGGAAAACCTTAACTTAACTTCATAGCTCGACATAGACCATGAAGAAGGGAAACATTTCCTAAAATGGCTCATAGCCTCCCATTCATAGTAGTGATGCGCTCACAACCATGAGTAAGACTCTAATCGACGCGGTGTGTTGGATTCTGAGGACCATTAACAAGCTAGTGCTCTGATACCAAGTTTATCACGATCCAAGCTAGGCCTAGACGTGACACGATAAATGGGAAACCTGAAGGAACCCAAAACAAGTCTTTCAGCATATCATATGCACATCCTTGGTTGCAGAAGCAAAGTAAACAACAACAAGAGAGTAAAGCTAGGGAAAAAGGGACTAAGGGAATTCTTTGATAACACAAAAATATAGAGAGTCAAGCCTAAAGCATAGATACATCATAATATTCTAACAACCCCTCTAAACTTAGAATAGAGCGGGGGCAAAGACACTTTCCGGGCTCACCCTCATAATGTCAAATATCAATGTAAGAAGTCTTAGAAATAGCAAGAGAAAGTAGATAGTGTCCTCGAACATGAGGACTCACCAAGCTTATCTTCAAAATGTCCAACTAGCCATGTGGAGCAGGATAGTCAAATGGGGCTCTGATTCCTACATAATAACATCATGTACGCACAAAGTATATGTTAGTACATTTGAATATATTAAGTATGTACGATGCAATGTAATAAGATATAGGCAACATAATCAAAATGCATTATTATAACCAATGGATAAGCATAATAACAATATGGCGTGCATGGTCAATGCATGTAGGAAAACATGCTTTGCAAATCATTCAACTTAAATAGAACATAATACATAGTGTGGGAAGAGACCTCAACTAACATAAAATAAGACCAAGCGAGCTACAACTTAGAATCCCGCTTATTACCCCTCATCTAAAAAGAGGTGGTCTACTTGCCAAGGTAAACCATACTTCAAACTTATGAGAAAGTGACCCAATTTCATATGAACTAACCTTCCTTACGGAAACATGACCCAATTTTGGAAAGGATTTCATTAAGAGCTTCACCTTACGGCAACACGACCCAATTTTGGGAAGGATTTCATTAAGAGCTTCACCTTACGGGAACACAACCCAATTTCAGGAAGAACCTCGAGAGAAAGTGTACTAAATGGATCCACTAGTAAATCAAGGATAAAACCTCATCCTATGGTGGCACATAGTTCAAGGAAAGAGAGCACTCCATCAATCCACCAGTGCTAAATCTAATCCTGGGGAACATATATAAAGTAATCATAGCATTAATAATTCGGAAGGAATATAGAAACATGACACGAGTAGCTCTAAAACATCTTTGACCTCTAATAGTGAGCCTAACTTCTAAATAAGAATAGATCATTATCAAAACATTACTTTTGCATTAACATTAACATCAAAGGGTCGCAAGAGGTATAATCTTTAAGAAAAGATCTTATTCTGACTTTACAACATCATCAAAATTTTCCTAAATTAAAGACATCTTTAGAAATACCAAAATCATCATAAAGTCAGTTGAAACATAAATCAACTAATGGATCATCAAAACTTTAAGAATCCTTACAAAAGTTATTTTATCAAACACTTGACGGATGTGTAATGCTAGTAAAAAGTCATGCAATTCAAGAATGAAAACATGTAAGAAAAACCAATGTAAATCCACCTACCAACACTTGGTAACATCCTCTAACAAGATACATCAAAACCCCTCATCAAATCTCACCAGATCTTAGATTTATAACTCAAAACATGCGTAGTCGAACAACATTTCATAAAACCACATTATAGTTTATAGTCATAATCCATAATAAGTAATACCCATAAGTAAATCAACTTGAAAACATGCATTTTATATAAAAAAACGAGGGTTGGGCATCATGCAAGAAAGGACCCAATGGTTGAAACCCACATACCTCAACTTTGGAGATTTCTTTGGTGAAGATTGGATTAAGAACTTGAAGGTCGATTGAATTTGTTGTTATCTAGAATGAGTTTTGAACCCTTGATTTTTGGATAAAATATTTGTCTAAGTTCTCAAGAAGGTTTTAGGGAATTCTTGTATGATATGAACTTGAAAAATGATGAAGTATAGGTGTTTTTACGTGTGGGAAGATTTAGGCCCAAAACCCAAAGGCCTTGGATCGAAGCAGGAAAAACTAGCAAGAAAGTACATAGGTCCACGTCTGGTCCGCGATGCGGACCCAATGCTTGGAAAAACTTATGCAGCTCCGCGACAGATCCACGTTGTAGAGCTACCACGGACAACTACTGGAATTTAAAAATTTGAGAAAATCAACTTTTGCTAAGGGTCTTCTAAAATTTGGGTTATACCCATTTCCCATTCAATTTTCCCCCTGAACAATAATATGAAGTTAGATTTTTGATATCACACATGGATTTTGTGATATATGAAAATTATGATTATGGGCATTCACGAGGCACATTTTCGGTCACTTTTTGAGGTCATTTCAGGTGTGGTCAGAATTTCCATTTGATGCACATTTCCCAAGGACATTGACTAAAGTCAACTATTAACCCATTCCAGAGGCTAAATTTGCAAAACTCGATATATTGCACCAAACATGCTCCTAGCCTAATTTGGTTGTTCGGAGCTGGTGAAATCATCCGAATTCCGTTCTGAGGTCATTTACTAGGACTTTATAAGAAAATTTATTTTGCGGCTATAGTCTCTTGTTTAACCTGAAACGTTACATAAATATCGAACAATTCACCGAACGATCGAACAATCCATGTCCACAAATCACAAATAGCCCGCAGTCACTATACAAATACAAAGACCGATAAAATATTCACAGAGGCACAAAAATGACTATGAGGGTTATACATGGGTGTTACACTTTACTTATCCACAATACTGAAAATAGATGTCGAAATTTATTTGTTTAATTTAGAAATTAAAAGATAATTTATCATCTTATGTTTATCTAATCCTTGTTATTAAATACTATTTATTTTCCAATATTTTAGTATCTTATAATTAATTGGAGTGGTATAGTGAGATTATTCTTTTCTTTATTATTTTTAAGGTGTTACATCCACAAGTAATGATGTACTGTTGTAGTAATTTGTACATCATGTTTTAAGGAAAAACAGAAAACGTTGACACACTAAATTGGAGTCGAACAAAAAGAAAAAGTGCATGTAACTAAACTAAATTGAATACAAATGAAAGGATATATACAATAAAATATTTCTTACATTCTTATTGTCACCTCCTACTCAATTTGCAAATAAAATAGAAGGTAAGAACTTCACAAAGTTCTTTTCGTAAATTCAGAAAGATTTGTTGAGAATGCAATGTCTAAAATCAATTGACAAGTGAAGACTTGAGACATATTTGGAAAAAGAAGTAAGTTTAGTATTTTTTTCCCTTTATTTTTCATATCTGGTTCACTGCTTGTGTTTTTTTCCATTCATCTTACATACCTAGTTCGTTGCTAGTGTATTTTCCATTCATTTTACATATTTGGTTCGTTGATAGTGTTTTTTCTATTCATTTTCCATGTCTGATTCACAGCTAGTGGCTTTTTTCCATTCATTTTACATATCTGGTTCACTGCTAGTGTTTTTTTCATTCATTTTATATATTTGGTTCACTGCTAGTGTTTTTTTCGTTCATTTTTTATATTTGATTCACTGCTAGTGCTTTTTTCATTCATATTACATACATGGTTCGCTGCTAGTGTTTTTATGTTCATTTTTCATATGTGGTGAAATGCCCCAAAAATGTACTTCGAAAATTGAAATACCCCAAAAACACCCCGAAAATATGCCTCGCAAATGCCCATAATCGTAATTTCCATATATCTCAAATTCCGTGTGTGATATCGAAAATCCAACATCATATCCTTGATCTGGGGGAAATATTGAGTGGGAAATAAGTATAAACCATATTTTAGAGGACTCATAGCAAAATTCATTTTCACAAAAATTTCAAAAACAGAAGGCATCCGCGATGCCTCTGCGACGCGGACCTATCTCAGAGGTGTGTTTTCACTTCCTTAATTTTCCCTGTTCAGCCTAAGACATTAGGGTTTTGGCCCCATGCCCACATATGCGTGAAAACACCTATACTTAGCCATTCTCCCACTCAATATCACTCAAGACACTCTCAAAATCCTCTCTAACACTTATCCTAATATTTTCTCCAAATTCAAGTGTCCCAAGCTAAATTGCAGATCTCAAGAACTTCATCCAAGCTTCAAGTTTTCATTCAAATCTACATCAAGGAAATCCCCAAATTTGAGGTATGTAGGTTTCAACCATTGGGTCCTTTTACCTATGGTGCCCAACCTTCCTTTTTTTGAAAATTGCATTTTCCTAAGTTATATTACTTGTGGGTATTACTTATTATGAATTATGATTACAAATCATGTTGGGGTTTTATGAGATGTTGATTGGAAACACTTATCTACCTGTTTCAAGCTTATACAATGAGATGGTTTGCCTATTGTGACTATGCATGTTTTGGGTTATGAAACTATGATCTATTATGAGATTTGATGGTGGATTTCAAGGCATCTTACGGGAGTGTTTTACTATATGTTGACGGGTTGATTTATATTAAGTTTTCTTAAATTAATTCAATCTTGAATTGCCTGATCTTGACCTAGTATTACACACCCATCAAGTATTTGATAAAATGTCTTGACAAGATTCGTGAGCCATTGATGATCTATTGCATGGATTATGAATCAATTGACTATATGATGATTAAGGGATTGAATGTATGTATTGAATTCATGAAAGTATCTATAGTGTTACAAGTTAACCACCTTTTTGGGGGGTGACATGCTCAATCACCTTGTTGAGGGGGTAACATACCTTGACCACCTCATCGTGGGGTTACATGCCTGTACTAAAACATCGAGGTGTATGTACCTTGACCACCTCGTCGAGGGTGACATGACCGTACTACCATATCGATGGGCATGTACCTTGACCACCTCATCGAGGGTGACATGAACGTACTACCACGTCGAGGGCATTTACCTTAACAACCTCGTCGGGGGGTGACATGCCCATTGAAACGATCCCAAAAAGTACCCAAAAATGTCTTTTGGAAGTGCCTGGAATCGTAATTTTCATATATCTCATAAGCCATGCCTGATACAAAAATCCGACTTCATATTCTTGTTCAGGGGGCAAAGTTGAGTAGGAAATGGGTCTAACTCCAATTTAAGAGCAACCGTAGCAAAATTTGAAAATCGCAAGAATGTGATTTCTAGTGAGCTAGCACGCCCCAGGTGCAATGAGCCAAGGGCGTACCAGTGTGTACTTTATTGTGCAGTTTTCTTGTTTGGTCCAAGACTTTTGGGTCTTGGGACTAAGCCTTCCCATGCATGAAAATACTCATACTTAGCCATATTTCACCTTTATATCATCCAAGACATTCCCCAGTACACTCTCAAACACTTAGACTAATATATCTGTCAAAATTCAAATGTCCAAATCTCTTCTGGATCTCGAGGAATTTATCCAAGCTTCAAGTCTCTATTAAATCTTCTTCAAGGAATTTTACAAAGCTAAGGTATGTGAGTTTCAACCATTAGGTCCTTTTAGCCATGGTGCCCAAGCTTCCTTTTTACCTAAATTGCATGATTTCAAGTTGATTTGCTTATGGGTCTTACTTATTATGAATAGACAATGAACTATGTTGGGATTTTATGAAATTATGACTATTTTATTATGTTTTGAGCTATGAATCTAAGATCCACCGTGGGGATTGATGAAGGGTTTTGATATATATTGCTTGAGGTTTTTACCAAGTATTGATGGATGATTTTACATTGGATTTTCTTTCATGATTCCATCCCTAAATTTCATGGTTTTACGCTAGCATTACACATCTGCCAAGTGTTTTATAAAATGTTCGGTTATGATTTCTTGAGGAATTGAAGGTCTAATGCATATCTTATAAGTTGAATTACTTTATGATGATGAAAGGAATGTATGTATATCATATTCTCCTATAGTATGTTGGGAATTGACCATGCCCCACTTGGGGGTTTGTGAGCCCGGGTAACCATGTTGAGGGGTTTTTACCTTGATAACCATGTCGAAGGGTTTGTACCTTGATAAATGGGTTGAGGAGTTGGTACCTTAATCACCATGGGTGGTAGGGTGAGATGATCCACCAACCAATCAAGGAGTTTGTTCCTTGTTAACTAAGTTGAAGGGTTGGTACCTCAATCATGGTGGTAGGTTTGAGATAATCCACTAACCAATCAAGGGTTTGTACCTTGATAACCAGGTTGAAGGGGTTGATACCTCAAACACCATTGGTGGTAGAGTGATATGATCCACCAACCAATTGAGAGGTTGGTACCTCAATAGACTATGAATTCTAGAATGATGGTATCTTCTTACACATGTATTATGCTCTATGTAAGCATGATTTACTTCAGGCGTCTTCCATGCATGCCATATTGTTATATGTTACTCATTGCCTATGCTTATGTACTTTGATTATGTTGCTTATCTCATATTCCATTGCATCCTACATACTTAGTATATTTAAACGTACTAACACATACTCTACGCCTACATGATGTCACCATGTAGGAACCAGAGCCCAACTTGAGCATCTTCCTCCATGTGGCTAGTACAATCTCTCAAACTCTTTGGTGAGTCCTTTATTTTGGGGAAAAAGTCTTTGATCTCATGCTATGTACTAAGATTATCTTTCTTTTATGTATAAATTGACTATGAGGGTGAGACTGGTTGCTTGTTTTGGCCCCTTCTCTTATCTATGTAATAGAGGTGTTGTTGGACAAGTTATGCTATTATGTTATGAGCCTTGACTCTCTTGATTTAATGATGTCTTATGTTCTGAAAGTCTCCCTTTATCCATTTTCCCTTATTTAAAATCTAATTATATTGCTTAATTGCCTCCATGACCAATGATGTGTAATAATATGTTAAGAGGCTTATTGGGGTCCCTTCAGGTTCCCCATTCCACATGTCACGTCTAAGTGCTAGGCTTGGGTCGTGACAAACTTGGTATTCGAGCACTAAGTTGTTAATACTCCTTGGCATCCAACACACCACATTAATTAGAGTCTTGTTCGTGGTTGTGTTGTGCACCACAACTATAAGCAAGAGGCTATGAGGCGTTTTAGGAAATGTTTCCTTTCTTCATGTTCTAAGTCATGCTATAGAATTAAAGTAAGTGTTTACCCCTAACGAATGTTCTTTGGTATGATAGATCATGCTTAACACAAGAGGAAGGAGAGCCCGCACTCCTGAGAAACAATTGGCTCATGGTAAGCTCTAGGATGCTCTCACTTTTCTAGCTCAAGTGATGGTCAATCAAGTCAATCAAGGGGCCTAAGTCCCTCATGCTCCTACCCAGGGATCTAGGGTGAGAGACTTCATGAGAATGAATCTACCAGAATTCTATGGGTCTAAGGTAGACGCGGACCCTAAGAGTTCAATGGTATTGGCTATTATTGGTCTTAGATCAGAAGATAAGGCAGAGGCAGCCTACCAACTCAAAGGGGTAGCACAAATATGGTTCAATCAATGGAAGGAGGAGAAGGGAATCAATAATGTGGTATTTTGGGAGGAGTTCAAGGCGGCTTTCCTTAATTGGTTCTTCCCTCTTAAGCTTAGGGAGGCCAAGATGGTAGAGTTTATGAATTTGAAAGAAGGATCTATGAGCGTGAGGGAGTATTTCCTCAAGTTCAGTCATCTCTCTAAGTATGCTCTCCACTTTGTTGCCGACCCAAGGTCTAGAATGAACAAGTTCGTGATGGGTGTATTCAGTTTGGTGAGTGTGGAATGCTAGTCTGGCTATGTTTATTAGTGACATGGATTTTTCCCGTTTGATGACCTATGCTGAAAAAATGTAGGAGGAAACATTGAGGAAGAGGAGGAGTAATGAGGTGAAAAGGGTCCGTTTTGAGGGAAAAATTCCAAAGTCAAAAGGGTGGACGGTTCCATCAAGGTCAAGGGTCTTCTCATACTTCTAATAGGGGGTTAGCCAATGACTTCCCAAGGGCCCAAGGTGTTGGTATTGTGGTTCCTAATAATTTGTGTACAAAATGTGGTAGGGCTTGTGGGGGCTCATGTTTAAAAGACAGTAATGCAATGTTACAGATATGGGGAAGTAGGTCACAAAAAGATTGATTGTCCTCGTAACTGCAACAAAGGTAAGGACGTTTATCCATAAGTTGTAAATACGGTTTCTTTGGGGAGAGCTGATCAATAAGGTTGTGCCCCAAGTCACAATCGATTTTATACACTCCAAGGGAGGCAAAGGATTGATAATGTTCCCGATGTCTTCACCGGTATGATAAAAGTCTTTGATTTTGATGTGTATGCATTGATTGATCCAGGTGCCACTCTTTCTTTTGTCACCTTTTTTCTTGACAAAAAGTTCCATGTTGAGCTTGACTTGTTGTCTGAGTTTTATGAGATGTCTACTCCTATTGGTGCATCAATTGTTGCTAGAAAGGTTTATAGAAATCGTCCCATTTTCATTTTGCATAAGATATTGCCTTATGATCCTGTTGAGTTGGAAATGGTAGATTTTGATGTCATACTTAGGATGGATTGGTTGTATGCATACTAGATCTCTAATGATTGTAGAACCCGTGGGGTCAAATTCCAATTCCCAAATGAACCCACCCTTGAGTGGGAGAGTAATGATGTGGTGGTCAAGGGTAGGTTCATCTCTTGCATTAAAGCTGGTAAGTTGATCTCTAAGGGATATCTATATAATCTTATGAAGTTAACGGATGTGGAGCCCAAGGTCCTTCATATATAGTCGGTTCCGATTATAAATGAGTTTCTTGATATCTTTCCAAATAACCTCCCCAGTGTTCCTCCCAAAAGAGAAATAGATTTTGGTATATACCTCCTTCCCGATACTCAACCTATTTCAATTACCCCTTACCGTATCACTTCGATGGAGTTAAACGAGTTGAAGAAACAATTGAGGGATTTGTTAGAGAAGGGTTTTATTAAGCCTAGCCAATCATCTTGGAGTGCACAGGTGTTATTTATGAAGAAGAGAGATGGGTCCCTTTGAATGTGTAATGACTACTGGCAACTCAATAGGTTCCATAAAGAATAAGTATCCCTTTTTAAGGGTTGATGACGTGTTTGACCAATTGCAAGGGGCTAGTCACTTCTCTAAGATTGATCTTTGTTCCAGGTATCATCAAGTGAAGGTGAGGGAATGTGATATTCCTGAGATGACCTTCCGAACTAGATATGAGCAATATGAGTTTGTTCCGATGTCTTTTGGTTTGACCAATGCACCGACTATCTTCATGGATCTTATGAATAGGGTCTTCAAACCCTACCTTGATTCATTTGTTATGGTCTTCATTGATGATATTTGATATATTCACATAGTGAGGAGGAGCATATGGGTTATTTGAGGGTAGTGCTACAAAGATTGAGGGAAGAGAAGTTTTATGACAAGTATGAAAGATGTGAATTTTTGTTGAAAGAAGTTGCCTTCTAGGTCATGTGGTGTCAAGGAATGGCATTAATGTGGATCCTAAAAATATGGATGTGATAAGAAATTGGCCTAGACAACTGACCCCATCGAATATTAGGAGCTTTTTGGGATTAGCGGGTTACTATCGAAGGTTTATGAATTGGTTTTCTTCTACTGCTTCTCCTATGACCAAGTTGACTCAAAAGAAAGCCATATTTGTGTAGACTGATAAGTTTGAAAAGCGTTTCCAAACATTGATAGAAAAGCTTATGTCTGCTCCTATATTATCACTACAGGAAGGGCTAGAAGGGTTTGTGGTGTATTGGGATGCTTCTAGGGTTGGTTTGGGTTGTGTGCTGATGCAAAATTGTAAGGTGATAGCCTATGCTTCTAGACAATTCAAAGTGCATAAAAAAAATTATCCTATCCATGATCTTGACTTAGTCTCTGTGGTCTTTTCTTTGAAAATTTGGCGTCACGATTTGTATGGGATGCATGTTGATGTGTTCACCGATCATAAGAGTCTCCTATATGTCTTCACTCAAAAGGACCTCAACTTGATACAAAGAAGGTGGTTAGAACTTCTTAAGGACTATGATATGAGTATGCATTATCATTCCAGTAAGACTAATGTGGTATCATATGCTTTTAGTAGGGTGTCTATGGGTAGCCTAGCTCATGTTAATATTGGTGGCAAAGGGGTGGTTAGGGAGGTCCATCGGCGGGCTAGATTGGGGGTTAAGTTGGAAGAGGTGGATAATGGGGGTGTTGTGGTAGTTGATAGATCTAACTCATTATTGGTTGAGGAGGTGAAAACTAAGCTAGAGCTTGACCTCGCTTTGTTAGAATGGAAGACATTGGTAAAGGATGGTAAGGTGGAGGTTTTCTCCCAAGGGGGAGATGGTGCCCTTAGATACCAAGGTAGGTTATGTATGCCTTGTGTTGATGGATTGAGAGAAAAGATTCTTGATGAGGCTCATGGTTCTTCCTATTCTATTCACCCCAGGTCTACTAAGATATATAGAGATTTGAGGGATATGTTTTCGTCGAGAGGTATGAAGAGGGACATTGCCAAATTTTATTATGGTTGTTATAGTTGCCAACCAGTCAAAGCCGAACATCAAATGTTGGGTGGCCTAGCACAAGTTATAAAGATTCCTACTTGGCAGTTGGAGGAGATTAATATGGATTTTTTGGTTAGGTTACCCAAGACTGGAAAGAGCTTTGATTCCATTTTGGTTGTGGTTGATAGGATGACAAAATCAGCTCACTTTCTACTGGTTAAGAGCACGTTTAAGGCTAAAGATTATGCTTGCTTGTACATTCATGACTTGATGAGATTGCATGGGGTTCCTTTGTCCATCATATCGGATTGTGGCGCTCAATTTACTTCACATTTTTTGAGGTTCTTTCAAAGGGATCTTGGTACAAGAGTAAAACTTAATAACGGGCTTTCACCTCAAAAGGATTGCCAATTCGAAAGAACTATCCAAACACTTGAGGATATGCTTAGGGCTTGTGTATTAGAGTTTAAGGGTATTTGGGATGACCATCTTCCATTGATTGAGTTTGTCTATAACAATAGTTATCATTCTAGCATTAGTATGACTCATTTGGAGGCCCTCTATGGTAGACATTATAGATCACTGGTTGGGTGGTTTGAGTTTGGAGAGGTGCCTTTGTTGGGACAAGATCTGGTTATAGAGGCTCTTGAGAAGGTTAGGATGATTAGAGAAAGGTTGAAGACGACCCAAAGTCACCAAAACTCCTATATCGATGTGAGGAGAAGAGACCTTGAATTTAAAGTTGGTGATTGGATCTATTTGAAGGTTTCAACCATGAAGTGTGTGGTTCGTTTTGGTAAAAAAGGGAAGTTGAGTCTAAGATATGTTAGTCCTTATAAGGTGATAAGGAGGGTTGGGAAAATAGCTTTTGAGTTGGAGTTGCCTAGTGAAATGGATTTGGTTTATCCGGTCTTTTATGTATTTATTGTGCCTCTTCATGTTATGGGTGTTGTTGAAGACAACTGACCTATGAAGAGGTCCTGGTTAAGATTTTAGATAGACGAGTGAAGAGGTTGAGGAACAAGGATGTGGCTTCCGTTAAGGTCATTTGGAGGAATCAACAAGTTGAAAGTGCTACTTGGGATGCTGAAGCAGACATGCAAAAGCAATATCCTTATATCTTCCATTCTACTCAAGTCTAAGGTACTAATTTTAAGTCCTCTATATGATCTCAAGTCGTAAGTTCAAGACTCATATCAATGCATATGTTTAAATTGACAAGTTAATGATGATTTTACACTTATGTTGTGATTTCAAAATGATGTTTAAGTGCATTGTTGCATCCTTATATGGGCTGAAATTGTCATGTTTACATCTCTCATATAATTTCTTTCGTATTTGGGGATGAATATTCCCAACGGGGAGATATCTAAAGGACCCCAAAAAGTAACCCAAAAATGTTCCTCGAAAGTACCCTGAATTGTAACTTCCATATGTCTCAAAATCCGTGCGTGATATAAAAAATCCAACTTCATACTCTTGTTCAGGGGGTAAAATTGAGTAGGAAATAGATCTAACCCCAATTTAAGAATAACCATAGCAAAATTTGAAAATCACAAGATGTGATTTCCAGTGAGCTAGAGTCCCAAGGGCGTGACGCGCCAAGGGCGCACCAGTATGTATTTTTTTGTGCAATTTTCTTGTTCGATCTAAGACTTTTGATCTTGGTATTAAGCCTTCTCATGCGTGAAATGCCTATACTTAGCCATATTTCACTGTCATATCATCCAAGACATTCTCCAATACTCTGTCAAACAGTTAGACTAATATTTTTCTCAAAATTCAAGTGTCCAAATCTCTTCTAGATCTTGAGAAATTCATCCAAGCTTCAAGTCTCTATTCAATTCTTCTTCAAGGAATTCTCCAAAGCTAAAATATATAGGTTTCAACCATTGGGTCCTTTCACCCATGGTGCCCAAGCTTCCATTTTACCTATATTGCTTGATTTCAAGTTGATTTACTTAAGGGTCTTACTCACTATAAACTAGACTATGAACTATGTTGGGGTTTCATGAAATTGTGACTGTTTTAGCATGTTTTGAGCTTGAATCTAAGATCTATTGTGGGATTTAACAAAGGGTTTTGATGTATATTGCCTGAGGGTGTTACCAAGTATTGATGGATGGTTTTACATTGAATTTACTAGCATGATTTCATCCCTAAATTGCATGATTTTACACTAGCACTACATACTCGCCAAGTGTTTGATAAAATGTCCAATTATGATTTGTCGAAGAGTTTAAGGTCCAATGCATGTCTTACGAGTTGAACGACTTTATGATGATGAAAGGAATATACGTTTATGATATTCACCTATATTTTGTTGGGAATTGACCATGCCCCACTCGGGGGGTTGTGAGCTCGGGTAACCTTGTCGAGGGGTTTATACCTTAATAACCATATCGAGGGGTTTGTACCTTGATAATCGGGTTGAAGCATTGGTACCTCAATCGCCATGGGTGGTATGGTGCGATGATCCAGCAACTAATCAAGGGGTTTGTACCTTGCTAACCGGGTTAAAGGGTTAGTACCTCAATCACATAGGTGGTAGGGTGAGACAGTCGACCAACCAATCAAGGGGTTTTTACGTTGATAACGGGGTTGAGGGGTTGGTACGTTAATCACCATGGGTGGTAGGATGAGATGATCCACCAACTAATTGAGGGGTTGGTACTTCAATAGACTATGAATTCTATAATGATGGTCTCATCTTGCACATGTATTATGTTCTATGTAAGCATGATTTACTTCAAGCATCTCCCATGCATGCCGCATTGTTATATGCTACTTATTACCTATGCTTATGTACTTCGATTATGTTGCTTATCTCTTGTTGCATTACATCCTATATACTTAGTAAATTCAGACGTACTAAGCTATACTCTATGCCTACATGTTGTCTCCATGTAGGAACCGGAGACCCACTTAAGCATCATCCTCCATGTGGCTAGTACGATCTCTCTCAAACTAGTTGGTGAGTCCTCCATTCTGGGGACAAAGTCTATGATCCCATATTATATACTAAGACTATCTTTCTTTTATGTATGTATTAACTATGAGGGTCAGCTCGGTTACTTGTCGTAGCCCCCGCTCTTATTTATGTAGTAGAGGTGTTGTTGGACAAGTTATGTTATTATGTTATGAGCCTTGACTCTCTTTATTTAATGATGTCTTATGTTATGAAAGTCTCCCTTTAGCCCCCTTGCCCTCATTTCAAATCTAATTATGTTGTTTAATTGCTTCTGCGATCAATGATGTGTAATGATATGTTGAGAGACTTGTTTGGGGACCCTTGGGTTCCCATTTTCCATGTCATATCTAGGCCCTAGGCTTTGGTCATGACACCCGTACTACCCTGT
The DNA here is from genome assembly GCA_011800125.2 of Solanum clarkiae. Taxonomy (NCBI): domain Eukaryota; kingdom Viridiplantae; phylum Streptophyta; class Magnoliopsida; order Solanales; family Solanaceae; genus Solanum; species Solanum clarkiae. The sequence goes on from JAABOM020000096.1 coordinate 6,045,898, forward strand.
TGAGGGGTAGGTACCTCAATGACCCTCCAAGGGGATAACATACATTGGATTTCAAATAATAGTTTCTTGTCTATTATTATGGTCTTCTCCCGCACATGTATTATATTCTATACAAATTATATGATTTACAAGCATGTTTTACTTCAAGCATTGATCATGCATGCCATCTCGATATTATACTTATCTGTTGCTTATGATTATGCATTTTGATTATTTTGGCTTATGTCTTGTTTTGTTGCATTGCTTCCTACATACTTAGACATTCAAACATACTAATGCATATATTCTATGCCTACATGATGTTGCCATGTAGGAACCAGAGCTCCTTAGGCTCATTCTCCATGTGGCTAGTTTTGGCATATTGAACATATGCTTTTGGTGAGTCCTCAAGTTTGGGGACACTAGCTATGCTACTTTTACTTTTGTTATCTCTTTATGTTGAACATTTGATACTATGAGGGTGAGCCCGAAAAGTGTCTTGGCTCCCGCCCAATCTGCGCTAGAGGTGTTGTTGGAACGATTGATGCAATTATGCTATGAACTTGACTCTTGAATGTTTTATGATTATCCAAGACTTCCCTTAGTCCCAGTTCTCTTCTTTATGTCTCTTGTTTTTGATGTTTTGCTTCCACGACAAAGGAGGTGTGATTGATATGCTAACAGGCTTGTTTGTGGTTCCTTAGGGTTCCTCATTCGCCGTGGAAAATCTAGGCCCTAGACTTGGGTCATGACAAACTTGGTATCAGAGCACTAGATTGTTAATGGTCCTCGGAATCCAACACACTACATCGACTAAAGTCTTGTTCATGGTTGTGAAGTGCACCACAACTATGTGTAAGAGGCTATGAGGAATTTTAGGAAATGTTTCCCTTCTTCATGATTTATGTTATGATTTAGGAGTAAGGTAAGGCTTTTCTCTAACGAATGTTCTTTAGTATTCTAGATCAAGCCTATTCCAAAAGGAAGAAGAGCCCGTGCACCCGAGAAACAACCGGCGCCTCCTGCTCCTCAAGCTCCTCAAGATGAAGGAGTGGCCCATGAAGAATTCCAGGATGCTATTACCATGTTGACCCATGCCACGAACTATCAAGTCGACCAAGGGCCCCAAGCCCCTCATGCTCCTACTCCGGCTTTAAGGGTGAGGGATTTTACTAGAATAAACCCACTGGAGTTCCATGGATCCAAGGTGGATGAGGATCCTCAAGAATTCATTGATGAGGTGTATAAGTTGTTATCCATTATGGAGCTTAACTGGGAGGAGAAAGTGGAGTTGGCGGCCTACCAACTCAAAGTGGTAGCTCAAATATGGTTCACTCAATGGAAGATGGAGAAGGGGAATGGTGATGCTACCCTTTGGGAAGAGTTCAAAGCGGCATTTTTCAACTGGTTCTTTGCTATTGAGCTAAGGGAGGTGAAAATTATGGAATTTAAAAATCTAAAGCAAGGGTCTATGAGTATGAGGGAGTATTCCCTCAAGTTCAACCAACTCTCCTGAAACGACCCCAAAAAGTGCCTAAAAATGTGCCCTGGAAGTGGTCAAATTCGTAATTTTTATATATCTCAAAATCCGACAGTGATATCAAAAATCTAACTTGATATTCTTGTTCAAGGTGAAAAATTGAGTGGGAGATGGGTATGACTCAAATTTTTGAGGACTCATAGCGAAAAATAAATTTCACCAATTTTGCAACTCCAAAAGAGGTCCGCGACGTGGACTTGTAGCGGAGCTGTGTATTTTGTTGCTAGTTTTCAATATCGGTCCAAGGATTTAGGTCTTGGGCTTAAGTCTACCCATGTGTAAAAATACTTATACTTGACTAAAGAAAAGATCAGCCTATGAAAAGACTTCTTGAACTATTCCTACTCAATAGAACTAGACTCACGAACTGAACTACCTGCACATTAATAAGGAAAAGGGTAGAGGTAAGCAGAGCAACAAAAGGGGCCTAGAACTTGGGGACAACAAAAGAAAAAGAAGGCATAAAGAACTAGAGCAGGAAGCTATATTTCACCTTCATGTCATACATGACATTCCCCAATAATCTCTCAAACAGTTAGAAAAATATTTCACTCAAATTTTAAGTGCCAAAACTCAATCCGGATCTTTAGGATTTCACTCAAGCTTCAAGTTCTCATCTTAATCTTCATCAAGGAATTCTCCATAGCTAAGGTATGTGGGTTTCAACCATTGGATTCTTTTACCCATGGTGCCCGAGCTTTCTTTTTACATATATTTCATGTTACTGAGTTGATTTACTTATGGGTCTTACTTACTATGAATTTAACTATGAACTATGTTAGGGTTTCATAAAAGTGTGACTTTTTAAGCATGTTTTGGGCTATGAATCTTTGATCTATCTTGAGGTTTGATGAAGGGTTTTGATGTATATTGAATGAGGGTACTACTAAGTGTTGGTGGGTCGTTTTACGTTGAATTTTTTTGCATGATATAACTCTTGTATTTAATGATCTTATACTAGAATTACACATCGACTAAGTATTTGATAAAATATCCAGTTGATGTGTCTTGAGCTGTTGAATGACTAAAGCATGGCATATGAATTAAGTGACTTTATGATGATGAAAGGATGGTATTTATGTATTGATTTCATGATATGTATCTATAGTGTTGTGAGTTGACCATAATAAGTTGAGGGGTTGATACCTCAATCGCCTCGGATGGGGGTGGTAAGCTATCAACCAATTAAGGGGTTATTACCTCAATCACTTCCGGCGGAGGGTGGTCAACCAATTGAGGGTTTGATACCTCAATCCCCTCAAACAGTGGTGGTAATCCATCAACCAATTGAGGAGTTGATACCTTATTCACTTCCGATGGAGGGTCATCATATCCATCAACCAATTGAGTGGTTGATTCCTCAATCACTTCTAAGGGGTGGTCTATCTTAGATTCCAAGTACTAGGTTTGCTTGATCTATGCTGATGGTATCTTTCTTCACATATAATATGTTCTATATAAGCATCTTCTATTTCAAGTATCATCTATACATGTCATATTGTTATTATGCTATCCATTGCTTACGATATCACATTTTTCCTATGTTGCCTATCTCTTGTTGCATTGCATCCTACATACTTAATATATTCAAATGTACTAATGTATACTCTATGCCTATCTGATGTTACCATGTAGGAATAGGAGCTCCTCACGATCATCGTCATCCTCTCCGTGGCTAGTACTATCTCTACAAAGCAAGTTGGTGAGTCCTCAATTTCGGAGGCAATGTCTTTGATCTTATGCTATGTATAAAGACTATTTCCTTTATTGTATGCTTTTGACTATGAGGGTGAGCAAAGTTTCTTGTCTTGGCCCCACTAAGTTCTCTATTTAAAGGTGTTATTGGACACGTTATGTAATGATGCTATAATCTTGATTGTCTTTGATCTTCTGCCCTTTCTTGATATGAAACAATTGTTTTAGTCCCTTTGCCCTTATTTCTATTCTTTTATTGTTATTTAATTGATTCCATGACCAAGGATGTGTATTGATATGCTAAGAGGCTTATTTGGCTTCCTTCGAGTTCCCATTCACCATGTCATGTCTAGGCCCTAGGCATGGGTCGTGACAAACTTGGTATGAGAGCACTAGGTTTTTAATGGCCCTCGGCATCCAATACATTGCATTGATTAGAGCCTTATTCATGGTTTTGTTATGCACCACAACTATGAGTAAGCGACTATGACATATTTTAGGAAATGTTTCCCTTCTTCGTGATCTACGTCGTGCTATAGAAGTTAGGTAAGATTTCCTCTGTAATGAATGTTCTTTGTTATGCTAGATCATGCCTAACACAATAGTAGGAAGAGCCCGTACAACCAAGGAACAACTGGCTCATGGAGAGCTCTAGGATTCTCTCACCTTGCTAGCACAAGTTGTGATTAATCAAGTCAATCAAGGGACCCAAGCCCCTCATGCTTCTACTCCGGTATCTCAGGTGAGGGATTTATGAGGATGAACCCACCGGAGTTCAACAGATCTAAAGTGGATGAGGATCCTCAAGAATTTATTAATGAGGTGTACAAAGTGTTGGCTATCATGGGTGTTAGGTCGTAGGAGAAGTCGGAGTTATCGGCTTACCAAATCAAGGGGGTGGCCCAAATATGGTATACTCAATTGAAAGAGGAGAAGGGGAACAAAAATGTGGTTCTTTGGGAGGAGTTTAAGGTGGCTTTCCTCAATCAGTTCTTTCCTCTTGAACTTAAGGAGGTCGAGATGATGGAGTTCATGAATTTGAAGCAAGGATCTATGAGTATGAGGGAGTATACCCTCAAGTTCAACCATCTCTCTAAATATGCTCCACACTTGGTTGCCTACTCGGGGTCTATAATGAACAAGTTTTTGATGGTGTATCTGATTTGGTGAGTGAGGAGTGTCGGCCCACTATTTTGATTATTGATATGGATTTTTCCCGCTTGATGATTTATGCCGATCAATTGAAGGCGAAGAAATTGAGAAAAAGATGGGGCCATGAGGTCAAGAGAGCCCATTTTGATGGTATGTTCCAAAGTCCTATGAATGGCCAGTTTTACCAACGCCAAGGGTCTTCTCATGCTCCTAATCGGAGGTTTGCCAATGACTAACCAACGACCCAAGGAGATGGTGGTCTGGTGCCCAATGCTATGTGTCTAAAATGTGGTAAGGGTCATGGTAGCCTATGTTTGAGGAAGACCAATGCTTGTTTTGGGTGTGGAAAAGTAGGCCACAAGATGATTGATTTTCCACAAAATTGCAACAAGGGTAAGGATGTTTATCCACAAGGCCAGGGTGCTAATGCGGTTTCTTTGGGGAGACGAGGCCAACAAGGTGATGCCCCATGGCACAACCAGTTCCCGATGTCATCACCGGTATGTTAAAAGTCTTTGATTTTGATGTTTGTGCATTGATAGACCCAGGTGCCACTCTTTTTTTTCTTACCCTATTATTGTCAAAAAGTTTCATGTTGAGCCCGAATTATTGTGTGAGTCGTATGTGGTATCTACTCCCATTGGTGCATTGATTGTTGCTAGAAAGGTCTATAGAAATTATCCCATTTTCATCTTGCATAAAATATTGTCTTGTGATCTTATTGAGTTGGATATGGTTGATTTTGATATTATTCTTGGTGTGGATTGGTTGCATGCTTACAATGCCTCTATTGATTGTAGTACCTGTAGGGTCGAGTTCCAATTCCAAGATGAAGCCGTCCTTGAGTGGGAGAATCATGATGTGATGGTCAAGGGTAGGTTTATCTCTTGCATTAAAGCCCAAAAGTTGATCTTTATGGGGTGTCTCTATCATCTTGTGAGGGTTAGGGACGCGGAGTCCAAAGTCCTTCCTATAGGGTCAATTCCAGTGGTTAGTGAGTTTCTTGATGTCTTTCTCAATGACCTTCTTTGTGTTCCTCCCGAAAGGAAAACAGATTTTGGTATAAAACTCTTTCCTAATACTCAACCCATTTCTATTCCTCTTTATCGTACGACCCCGATGGAGTAAAGAGAGTTGAAGAAGCAATTGAGGGATTAGCTGAAGAAGGGTTTAATTAGGCCTGGCCAATCACCTTTGGGTGCATCAGTTTTGTTTGTGAAGAAGAAGGATGGTTCTCTTAGAATGTGTATTGATTACCGGTAACTTAATAGGGTCACCATCACGAATAAGTATCCTCTACCAAGGATTGATTATTTATTTGACCAACATCAAGGGGCTAGTCACTTCTCTAAGATTAATCTTCGGTTCGGGTATCATCAAATGAAGGTGAAGTTGTATGACTTTCCCAAGATGGCCTTCTAGACTAGTTATGGGCATTATGAATTTGTGGTTATGTCTTTTGGGCTGACCAATGCACCGACTATATTCATGGATCTTATGAATAGGGTCTTTAAACCCTACCTTGATATTTTTGTTGTGGGTTTCATTGATGATATCTTCATCTACCCTCATAGTGAGAAGGAGCATGTGAGTCATCTTAGGGTAGTGTTGCAAAAATTAAGAGAAAAAAAGTTGTATGCCAAGTAAAGTTATATGCCAAGTATGAAAAGTGTGAATTTTTGTTGAAAGAGGTTGCCTTCCTAGGTATTGTAGTGCCAGAGGATGGTATTAAGATGGACCCTAAGAGAACGGAGGTGATTAGAAATTATCCTATACCTTTGACTCCACCGGACATTAGAAGTTTCTGGGCTTAGCGGGTTACTACTAGAGATTTGTGAATGGATTTTATTTTCTTGCTTCTCCCATGAGTAAGTTGACTCAAAAGAAGGATAAGATTATGTGGATCGATGAGTGTGAAAAGAGTTTCCAAACCTTGAAGAATAAGCTTGTCTTTGCTCCTATCTTATCTCTAGCAGAAGGATTGGAAGGGTTTGTTGTGTATTGTGATGCCTCTCAGATTAGTTTGGGTTGTCTTTTGAAGCAAAATGGTAAGGTGATAGCGTATGCTTCTAGACGACTCAAAGTGCATGAAAAGAATTATCCTACCCATGATCTTGAATTTGGCCGCCGTGGTTTTTTCTTTGAAAATTTAGTGTCATTATTTATATGGAGTGCATGTTGATGTATTTACCGATCATAAGATCCTCCAATATGTGTTCACTCAGGAAGATCTCAACTTGAGACAATGAAGGTGGTTAGAGCTTCTTAAGGAATATGATATGAGTGTGCATTATCATTCTTGTACGGCTAATGTTATGGCAGATTCTTTGTGTACGGCGTCTATGGGTAGCCTATCTCATATTGATGATGGGGGCAAAGAGGTGGCTAGGTAGGTTCATCGGTTAGCTAGGTTGGGGGTTAGGTTTAAAGAGGTTGATAATGGTGGTAATGTGGTTGTTGATGGTTTAAAATCTTCCTTGGTTGATCAGGTAGAAGCAAAGCAAGATCTTGATTCCTCTTTGTTGGAATTGAAGGCTATGGTGAGTGATTGCAAGGTTCAGTTTTTCTCCCAAGGGGGAGATGGTGACCTTAGGTACAAAGGTAGGTTATGTGTACCTAGTGTTAATGCATTGAAAGAGAAGATTCTTGATGAGGCTCATAATTCTTTCTATGTTATTCACCCCAGTCCTACCAAGATGTATAAAGATTTGAGGGATGTGTTTTGGTAGGGAGGTATGAAGAAGGATATTGCCAAACTTGTATCCAATTGTCATACTTGCCAACAAGTGAAAGCTGAACACCAAAGATCGGGTGGACTAACCCAAGATATAGAGATTCCTACTTGGATGTGGGAGGATATTAACATGGATTTTATGTTTGGGTTGCCTAAGACTAGAAAGAGTTTTGATTTTATTTGGGTTGTGGTCGATAGAATGACAAAGTCTGCTCATTTCCTACTGGTTAAGACTACTTATGGGGCTGAATACTATGCAAAATTATACATTCATGAGTTGGTTAGATTGCATGGGTTCCCTTGTCCATCATATCAGACTGTGGTGCTCCATTCACTTCACACAAAGGTCCTTCCGGGGAGGTCTTTGTACCAAGGTTAAGGTTAGTACGACCTTTCACCTTCAAATGGATAGCCCTGACGAAAGAACTATCCAAACTCTTGAGGATATGCTTAGAGCTTGTGTTTTAGAGTTTAAGGATAGTTGGGATGATCATCTTCCATTGATTTAATTTGCTTATAATAATAGTTATCATTCTACTATTGGTATGGCTCCTTTTAAGGCCCTCCATGGCAGGCACTGTAGGTCACTAGTTGGGTAGTTTGAAGTGGGAGAAATGGCTTTGTTAGGTACAGAACTGGTCATAGAAACTATGGAGAAGGTAAGGTTGATTAGAGAAATATTGAAAACAGCCCTAAGTCGTTAAAAGGTCCTATGCCGATGTGAGGTGAAGGGAGCTTGAATTTAAAGTTGGTCATTGAGTCTATTTAAAGGTGTTACCCATGAAGGGCGTGGTTAATTTTGGTTAAAAAGGTAAATTGAGTCTAAGATGAGGATTGGCAAGGTAGTTTATGAGTTGGAGTTGCCTAGTGAAATTGACTTGGTTCATCTGGTCTTTCATGTATCAATGTTGAGAAAATGTGTAGGTGATCCGAATGCTATTGTTCCATTGGATGTTGTGGGAGTTGTTGAAGACAACTTTACCTTTGAAGAGGTTCTAGTAGAGATCTTAGATAGACAAGTGAAAAGGTTGAGGAACAACGATGTGTCTTCTATTAAGGTCCTTTGGAGGAACCAACATGTCAAAAGTTCTACATGGGAGGCTTAGGTAGACATGCAAAAGATATATACCTATCTCTTCCATTCTACTAAGACTAAGGTACTAATTATAAGTCTTTTATGTGATTTCATATCTCATGTATCAGCCCTTTATGTCATTGCATGCATTTATATTTATGTTTATAAGTTCAAGCTGATTTTGACACTTATGTTAAGATTTTTGAAATGATGTTTAAGTGTGTTGATGCATTCTTTTTTAGGCTGATTTATTCATAATTACTCTTCTCATATACATTTCTTTGAAATTCAGAGACGAATGTTCCCAAGGGGGAGTTGTTGAAACCGCCCCAAAAAGTGCCCGAAAATGTTCCTTGGAAGTGCACGAATTCGTAATTTCTATATATCTCAAAATCCGTGTATGATATCAAAAATCCAACTTCATATTCTTTTTTAGGGGGCAAAATTGAGTGGGAGATGGGTATAACCCAAATTTTAGAGGACCTGTAGCGAAAAACGAATTTCGCCAATTTCACAATTCTAAAAGTAGTCTACGACTGCTCCGCGATGCGGACCTGTTGCACAGCAGTGTATTATGTTGCAAGTTTTCTTTATCTTGGTCCAAAGCTTTGGGGTCTTAGGACTAATTCTTCCCATGCATAAAAATTACCTATACTTAGCCATATTTCACCTTCATATCATACAAGACATTCCCTAATACTCTCTCAAACACTTAGCCAAATATTTTACTCAAAATTCAAGTGCCACAACTCACTCCAGATCTTAAGGATTTCACTTAAGCTTCAAGTTTTCATCTCAATCTTCATCAAGTAATTCACTCACGCTAGGGTATGTGGATCTTTTAAGGATGTGTATTGATATGCTAAGAGGCTTGTTTGGGTTCCTTCGGGTTTTCATTCTCCATGTCATGTCTAGGCCCTAGGCTTGGGTCATGATATCTCCAAGTATGCCCCACAACCATTTGCCGAGCCGAGGTCTAGGATGAAAAAATTTGTGTCGGGTATGTCCAACTTGGTGAATGAGGAATGTCATACCGCTATGTTGATATGTGATATGGATTTATCCCGCCTCATGACATATGCCAAGCAACTATAGAGAGAAAAATTTGAGAAAGAGAAGAAGTGTTAAGGCCAAGAAGGCCTGTCTTGAAGGTGGATTCCCAAACCCCAAGGGTTGTCGGTTTCCTCAAGGCCATAAATTCCAAGGCCAAGGGTCTTCCAATGCTCCTAACAGGAGGTTTTCTAATGATAATCAAAGATTCCAAGGTGGTGGTGATAGGGTGCCAAATCCTAGGTGCCCAAGGTGTGAAAGAAATCATGGTGGTCCATGTTTGATGAATTTTAATGCTTACTTTATTTATGGTGAAGTGGGTTATAAGATGATTGATTGTCCACATGCACAAAACAAGGGTAGAGATGGTAATCCACAAGGACAAGGTGCAAATGTGGGTCCAAAGAGAAGAGGAGGCAAACAAGGGGTGCTCTAAGGCGAAATAAATTCTATGTTCTTCAAGGGAGACAAGGGGTAGATGAGGTGACCAATGTCATCACCGATATGTTAAACATTTTTTATTTTGATATGTATGCATTGATAGACCCAGGTGACACATTTTTTATTACTCCTTTGTTGCAAAATAGCTTCAAGTTAGCCTCAAATTATTGTGTGAGCCCTATGAGGTGTCTACCCCATTGGTGAGTCTATTGTTGCTAGTAGAGTATATAGAAATTGTCCCATATTCATATTGCATAAAATCTTGCTTTGTAATTTTGTTGAGTTAGATATGGTGGATTTTGATGTCATTCTTGGGATGAATTGGTTTCATGCATATTATGCTTCTATTGATTAAACAACCCGTAGGGTCAAGTTCCAATTCCCTAATGAGCCTGTTCTTGAGTGGAAAGTTGCGATGTGGTAGTCAAAGGTAGATTCATTTCTTATCTTAAATCCCAAAAGTTTATTTCTAATGGGTCTCTGTATCATCTTGTAGGGGTTAGAGATGTTGAGTCCAAAGTCCTTCTTATAGAGTCGGTTCCGGTGGTTAATGAGTTCCTTGATGTCTTTTCCAATTAGATTCCCGATGTTCCTCCCGAAATAGACTTTGATATAGACCTTCTTCCTAATACTCAAACCATTTCTAATTCCCCCTTATCATATAGCCCTGGTGGAGTTTAAGGAGTAATTGAGGGATTTGTTGGGAAAGTGTTTTATAAGGCGTAGTAAGTCATCTTGTGGTGTACTGGTGTTATTTGTGAAGAAGAAGGATTGCTCTCTAAGAATGTGCATTGATTATCGACAAGTTAATAGGGTCAACATAATGAATAAGTACCCTCTACCAAAGATTGATGACCTTTATGATCAACCTCAAAGGATTAGTCACTTCTCTAAGATTGATCTTCAGTTTGGGTATCAGCAAGTGAAAGTCAGGGAGTGTGACATTCCCAAGATGGCTTTTCAGACTAGGTATAGGCACTTTGAGTTTATGGTTATGTTCTTTGGGTTGACTAATGCACCAGCTATATTCATGGATCTTATGAATAGGGTCTTTGAACCTTACCTTGACTTATTTGTGGTAGTTTTTATTGATGATATCTTGATCTATTCTCATAGGGAGGAGGAGCATGTGGATCACTCGAGGTTGTTGTTGCAAATCTTAAGGGAGGAGAGGTTGTATAGAAAGTACGAGAAATGTGAGTTTTGGTTGAAAGAGATGCATTTTTGGGACATGTGGTGTCGGGTGATGGTATTAATGTGGATCCTAAGAAGACGAAGATGATTAAAAATTGTCCTAGACCTTTGACTCAATCAGATATTAGAAGTTTCTTGGGTTTGACGGGTTATTACTAGAGGTTTGTAAATGGATTCTCTTCTATTGCTTCTCCCATGACTAAGTTGACCCAAAAGTTGGCAAAATTTATATGGACCGATGAGTCTGAAAAGAGTTTCCAAACTTCGAAAGATAAGATTGCCCCGCTCCTATCTTGTCTCTACCAGAAGGGTTGGAATGGTTTGTTGTATATTTTGATGCCTCAAGAATTCGTTTGGGGTGTGTCCTGATGCAAAGTGGTAAGGTGATAGCATATGTCTCTAGACAACTTAAGGTGCATGAGAAGAATTATCCCACCCATTATCTTGAATTGGCAGCCGTAGTATTTTCTTTGAAAATTTGCCATTACTGCTTGTACGGGATTCATATTGATATGTTCACCAATCATAAAAGTCTCCAATATGTGTTCACCCAAAAAGACTTCAACTTGAGACAAAGAAGGTGGTTAAAGCTTCTTAAAGATTATGATATGAGGGTGCATTATAACCCCCAGAAAGCTAATGTTGTGGCCGATGCTTTAAGTAGGGTGTCTATAGGTAGTCAAGCTCATGTTGAGGATAGTGGCAAGGAGGTGTCTAGAGAGGCTTAACGGTTGACAAGATTGGGGGTTAGGGTGGAAAAAGTTGATAATGGTGGTGTGGTGATTGTTGATGGTTCTAAGTCTTCTTTGATTCATGAGGTAAAGGCAAAACAAGATCTTGACCTCACCTTGCTAGAGTTTAAGGCCTTGGTGAGAGATGGTAAAGTGGAGGTTTTCTACCAAAGGGGAGATGGTGCCTTTAGGTACCAAGGTACATTATATGTGCATAGTGTTGATGACTTGAGAAAAAAGATTTCATATGAGGCTCATAATTCATCCTATTCTATTTACCCAGTTATACAAAGATGTATATAGATTAGAGGGAAGTGTATTGGTGGGGTGATATGAAGAGAGACATTGCCAAGTTCACATCCAGATGTCACAATTACCAACTAGTTAAAGCCGAACATCAAAGACCAGGTGGCCTAGCCCAAGATATATAGATTTCTATTTGAAAGTGGGATGAAATCAACATGGATTTTGTGGTTGGGTTACCTAAGACTAGAAAGCATTTTGACTCTATATAGGTTGTGGTTGATAGAATGACAAAGTCGGCTCACTTCTTGCCGGTCAAAACAACTTATCGTGCCAAAGATTATGCTAAATTGTATATTCATGAGCTGGTTACATTGCATGGGGTGCCTTTGTCTATCATTTCAGATCGTGGTGCTCAATTCACTTCTCACTTTTGGAGGTCCTTCCAAAGGGGTCTTGGTACCAAGTTAAAGCTTACCATGACTTTCCTCAAACGGATGACCAAATCAACAACACTATCCAAACCCTTGAGGATATGCTTAGAACTTGTTTGTTGGAGTTTAAAGTTAGTCGGGATAAACATCTTCCACTCATTGAATTTGCTTACAACAATAGCTACCACTCAAGCATTGGTATGGATCCTTTTGAAGCTCTTTATGATAGGCATTGTAGATACCTGGTTGGGTGGTTTGAAATGGGAAAATGACTTTGCTAGGCCCGGATTTGATAATGGAAGCCTTGGAAAAGGTGAGATTGATAGGGAAGAGATTGAAAACAGCCAAAAGTATACCAAAATCATATTCCGATATCAGAAGGAGAGATCTTGAATTTAGGGTTGGCTATTTGGTTTACTTGAAAGTCTCACCCATGAAGGGTATTTTTCGGTTTGGCAAAAAGGGTAAATTAAGCCCAAGGTTTGTGGGTCCTTATTGCGTTTTGAGGAGGATTGGTAAGGTAGCCTATGAGTTGAAGTTGCCTACTGATATGAATATGGTTCATCCGGTCTTCCATGTGTCCATGTTTCGAAAGTTTGTGGGTGACCCTAATGCTATAGTGCCTTTGGATGTTGTAGGTGTGGTAGAAGATATTTTGACTTATGAGGAGGTTCCGGTAGAAATTTTTGATAGACAAGTGAATAGGTTGAGAAACAAGGATGTAGCTTCCGTCAAGGTTTTTTGGAGAAACCAACAAGTTTAAAGTGCAATATGGGAAGCCAAGGAAGATAGGAGAAAATGATATCCACGTCCCTTCCACTCTTCTCAAGCCTAACTTACTAACTAAAGTTCCCTATTTGATTTCAAATCTTAAGTTTTAGCTCTTATGTCATTTTGATACATTCATGTTTATATTGACAAGTTTATGATGATTTTAACATTCATGTTGAAGTTTTGAAATGATGTTTTAACGCATTCACTGCATTCATATGTCGGGATGAAATCTTCATGATTACTTCTCTTATGTACGTTTCTTTGACATTTAGGGACTAATGCTCCCAATGGAAAAATATTGAAACGCCCCGAAAATGTAACTTGGAAAATGTGCATAATCATAATTTTCATGTATCTCAAAATCCATGGGTGACATCAAAAATGTGACTTCATATTCTTGATCAGGGGGAAAATGAGTGTGACATACGTATAGCCCCTTATTTTAGAGGACCCATAGCAAAATTTTATTTTCACAAAAATTTCAGAAATAGAAGGTATACGCGAGGCCTCCGCGACACAGACCCATCGAGGAGGTGTGTTTGCACTTCCATAATTTGTCCTGTACGGCCTAAGACATTGGGATCTTGGTCCCATGCCCACATATACGTGAAAACATCTATACTTAGCCATTTTTCAACTCAATATCACTCAAGACACTCTCGAAACCCTCTCTAACACTTAACCAAATATTTCCTCCAAATTCAAGTGTCCCAAGCTTAATTCTAGATCTCAAGAACTTCATTCTAACTTCAAGTTCTCACTCAAATCTACATCAAGAAAATTCCAAAATTTGAGGTATGTGGGTTTCAACCATTGGGTCCTTTTACCGATAGTGCCCCGACCTTCCTTTTAATGAAAATTGCATATTCCTAAGTTGTTTTACTTATGGGTTTTGCTTATTATGAATTATGATTACAAATTATTTTGGTGTTTTATGAAATGTTGATTGGAAACACATGTTTACCTATTTCAAGCTTATACTATGAGATGGTTTGTCTATTGTGATTATGCATGTTTTGCGCTATGAAACTATAATCTATTATGAGATTTGATGGTGTGTTTCAAGGTATCTTACATGAGTTTTTGCTATGTGTTGGTGGCTTGAGTTATATTAAGTTTTCTCATATTACTTCACTATTGAATTGCATGATTTTGAACTAGCATTACACACCCACCAAGTGTTTGATAAAATATTTTGACAAGGATTCTTGAGCTATTGATGATCTATTACATAAATTATGAATCAAGTCACTATATGATGATTACGAATTGTATGCATGTAATAAATTCATGAAAGTATCTATAGAGTGCAAGTTGACCATACCTTGCCGAGGGGTGACACATCCAATCACCTTTTTGAGGGGGTGACATGCCTTGACTACCTCGTTGGGGGGTGACATGCCCACACTACTATGTCGAGGGGTATGTACCTTGACCACCTCGTCGGTGGGTGACATGCCCGTACTACCACGGCTAGGGGTATTTACCTTGACCACCTCGTCGAGGGGTGACATGCCCGTACTGCCACATCGAGGGGTATGTACCTTAACCACCTCGTCGGGAGGTGACATGCCCGTATTACAATATTAAGGGGTAGGTACCTCAATCACCTTCTAAGGGGGTGACATGCCATGAATTCTAAGTAATAGTTATTTGATCTATGATTATGATTTCTCCTGCACATGTACTATGTTCTATGCAAGTTATATAATTTACAAGCATGTTTTACTTCATGTATTGATCATGCATGCCATATCGATATTATACTTATCCATTGCTTATGATTATGCATTTTGATTATATTGGCTTATGTGTTACTGCATCGAATCCTATATACTTAGTACATTCAAACGTACTAACGCATATTCTATACCTAAATGATGTTACCATGTAGGAACCGGAGCTCCTCATGATCATCCTCCACATGGCTAGTTTTGGCATCTTGAAGATAAGCTTTTGGTGAGTCCTCAAGTTCGGGGACACTACGTATACTACTCCTGCTTTTGTTATCTATTTTTGTTGAACATTTGATACTATGAGAGCGAGCCCAAAAAGTGTCTTGGCCTTGCCCAATCTACGCTATGTTGGAACAAACGATTTAATTATGCTATAATCTTGACTCTTAAATGTTTTATGATTATCCAAGACTTCCTTTAGTCTTGGTCTCCTTCATTATGTCTCTTGTTGTTGATGGTTTGCTTCTAAAATGAAGAAAGTGTGATTGATATGCTTAGAGGCTCATTTGGCTTTCCTTCGGGTTCCCCATTCGCCGTGTCACATCTAGGCCCTAGGCTTGGGTTGTGACAGAAATGCCCATAATCGTAAGTTGCATATATCTCAAAATTGATGCATGATATCAAAAATCTGACTTCATATTCTCGATCAACGGGGAAAATTTAGTGGGAGATGGGTATAACCTAGATTTTAGAGGACTCATAATGAAAATTAATTTTCTCTAATTTTTGTAAAACAATGTGCATTTGCGACCAGGCCGCAATGTAGGTTGGGCATGGATCAATGTTATTCTTTCCTCAATGATAGGTCTGCGTCGTGGACTAGATACAGACTAGTACAAATTTTTCCTTAAATTTACTTTTTTGGCCAAGGACATTGGGGTCATAGCCCCATGCCCACTTATGCGTGAAAACACCCATATATAGCCATTTTTCAACTATATATCACTCACACAAAAACCTCTCTAAGACTTAACCAAATATCTCACTCAAGTTTCAAGGATTTCAAGCTTAACTTTGGAACTCAAGGATTCTCTTCAAGCTCTAAGTTCTCTTCAAGCTCATCTCAAGAAAACCCAAGTTTGAGGTATGTGGGTTTCATCCATTGGGTTCTTTCACCCATGGAGCTCAATCTTCCTTTTCATGAAAATTGCATGTTTTCAAGTTGTATTACCTATGAGTATCTTTTATTATGGATTATGAGTATAAATTATGTTGGGGTTTTATGCAATATTGATTGATTATGCATGTCTATCTATTTCAAGCTTATACCATGAATTGATTTTGTCTATTGAGACTATACATGTTTTGAGCTATGAAGCTATAATCTATTACGAGATTCAATGACAGATTTCAAGTACACTACATGGGGGCTTTACTACATATTTGTGGGTTGATTTGCGTTAAGTTTTCTTATCTTATTTCACTCTCGAATGGCATGATTTTGAACTAGTATCTTGAACCCACCAAGTATTGGATAAAATTTCAAGTCAATAATTCTCAAGTTATTGATAATCTATTATATGATTTACAAGTAAAGTGACTCCATGATATTTAAGAGCTTTCAAACATGTATTGAATTCATGAAAAGTATCTATGATGTTACAAGTATCAAGTTAAGCCCTATTTCAAGCTTTTTACCTCTTTTGAGCCATTCATATTAAAGCAAAAGTTCATGTATTATTATTATTATTATTATTATTATTATTATTATTATTATTATTATTATTATTATTATTATTATTATT
>JAABOM020000096.1:6062520-6098575 GCA_011800125.2 Solanum clarkiae
ATTCATAATCGAACTTGGACAATTTTGACGTCGAGCCTCGTCTCCGTTTAGTTCGCGATTTTGAGCTAAGCAAGTAGCTGGCTCACCTGCTAGCTTACAAGTCCTACAAGAACCTCAATTATTTTACTTCATTTAAGGCCGTAATTTCATTAATTCACCACAAAACATGTATACTCTCGATCCCCTTAAGCGTTCGACGCACATACGACCCATTGACATAAGATTCAAGCACTTTTAAAATTTAGCGTCAATTGGTCCAAATTATGTCATGTTTCATTTGAATTGTGCCAATATTGTAAGGTGTGGATGTTACACTGCACTAGCCTCCCGAATCTCTAATGGCAAGTAATGGTCAAGAAATGCCTGTTTGAACTCCTTCCAGGTTGTTGGAGGTGCATCTATACTCTTAGATTGCATCCAAGCTTCATACCACATATAGCCGCACCCTTCAACCTATATGTCGTTAACTCAACTGCTTTTATACTACTCACATGCATAACATCTAAATTACACTTAATTTGACCAGTAAAGTCTTTGGGGTCTTCATTAGGATCTGACCTAGTGACGGATGGAGGGTCCAAATTAAGAAAGTCACTTATCATGCTGCCAGCTGCCCTATTCGCACCACCTGCACCTATAGCTGGACCTTCCTGTATTTGACCTTGGCCAACAATTATACGAGTCAATAGTTGGAATGCGTTTCTCAGATCCTGTATGGTAGCATCGATAGGTGGTTCTGGGGAAATTCATTACTTCCGGGTTCGTCAGGTGTTGGAGTTAGAGATATCTGTGACAGAGACTAATCTCAAGCCTTATTTTGTTGTCTCACATGACTGGGTATACCAACCACCACTTCCACTTCCTTCCCTTTACCTTTGTTCTTCCTGGTGTCTAGAATACTTGCTTGCTGTACAACACAATTTAGGGGTTAGACTCAATCCACCTATTACACTTAGCTCTATGGCACGATCTAAAGAATGAAATGAAAGTACCAACTCCTAAATGCCACGTAGCCTCCTTCTTATAAATGTGGTGCACAACACATCGATAAACAAGACACTACATAGACACGGCTTTGTAGACTCCCTAGGATGACCCGCTCTAATATCACTTCTGTCATGCACCAAGTCCAGTTAGGGCAGACTAGCACCCGTTGCCAATAAGGCTCCGGAGAACTAACCTGTGTCTATGCACTTTCTATATATATATCATAAGGGGTTTTTATAGTCAATATGCCTTTGTGAAGGTAAACAATAATAACAAGCCAAAAGAAAATGCATATGTTAGGCCGTTGGGGCCACAGTGTCTAAGGTATTAGACATGACCACACTTTAATTTACATAGTCCACAAAGCCTCTAGATAAGGAAAAGTATCTAATAAGGGTAAGGACATGCCCCGCCTTGAGTAATTGTACAATACAAACATATGAGCTCTAGACACACACAAAGCCTCAAAGTGACCATGAGATTGGTAACAACAGCTGGATATCCTGTACTCTACAGGGGAGATCTACTAGCACCTGTACCTGCAGCATGAAATGCAGGTCCCACGTAGGGAACATCAGTACGAGATAATGTACCAAATATGTAAGGCAGGAAATATTGTATATGAAGTAACAACTCAAACGAAATTGTGCACTGGCGTAGGATAAGAGACCACGTTTGGTTATACTTTGGGATCATGTACTTTATGTTCTTTATATTACTTTACCTTTATTGTATAATCTATGCACAACATGTAATATAAATGACCAACTGATCAGTTGTAAAACTGTATCAGGGTCGTCCCTGGCTAGATTCTTCCTTAACCCCTCGTGCTACCACCAATGATAGGATCGTCCCTTGCTAGGTGATTCTTCCACCCCTCAGGCTACCACCCATCAATAAACAATATACTTTATCTTTAAATTACCTTTGAGATGATTCCTTTGGTAGTCATACTATCGGATCTGTAGGACTGTAGATGTAGCATGTGACATGTAGATGATCTTACAAGAAAATGAGACAATGAAAAGAGTATGTTACACAAGTAATTGAAATACATATGAGATGAAACAACTCGTGAACTTTATTTAGCAGTAAGAACCCATGTAACTTGGTATCCACATGTGTATGCTAATTTGAAAGTGACAATGTATGAGAGAATATGAACATATGAAAGAGTGTAGACACTGGAGTTTGTAAGTGGCTTTATGTGCCAAGGAAGGATCTAGATTTCATGTCGAGTAATACAAAATCAAGTAGCCTAACATACCTCATTGTATGACCTCGTTACTACCTCGAGATAACCCTCCCTTCCTCCAAAAATTTATCTAAAACATAGTAGGTGATAAAACTAGCATTAGAAGACAATAGATACATCTTGGCAATCCAATCACATAAAAAAAAACACACGGGCAGCAAGCGGGTATTTATGAACCCGAGTGTATACTTTCGACCTTTCCTCCCCTAATCGTATTTTCTAGTACACACTTGCATGTACACATCATGTGTAGCCTGATTAGTGCCATAGCAGTCTTACAACAGCTCACAAGCACAACACATAAGAATTCTACACAACATACAAATGGATAGCATAACGTTACGTCCCTTTGCCCCGTTTTGACGTCGATAATTCCAAACTCGTTGCAACTTTAACCAAACCATTCTCAACAAATCTATACATAAAAAACAGCCTTGTACCAGTCTTAGAATAGTAACAAATCAGTCATTAAGGACATGAGGAAATATCCTTCCATCCAATAGCCCACAAGTTCATACTAAGAACACAATTGTGATATCATATAAGGACTCACTTTTGTGGACTGCAAAAGTTGTGAAGCAGCCTGGTCACATTACTACAAAACCAATATTTCTTAAATAAAAAAGTATTACTTCATAATTCATCCAACCACGAAGAGAAAATCCTCTTGAACAGCAAGAAAAATTCACAACAATCCATAGGACACATGTTGTTTAGAATTTCCAGCATATACCTAACCAACAAAGTCTCTTGTTTTTCATGAAGAAACCTTATTAAACACACAACTATAATCACTTACCTTTACCTTCAAGGTTGAGGGACTCCTTAAGAACCCTAAAAGAGTTGTTCGGCTGCTTTACAAAGTCAAGAAAAGTTGAGAGAAAACTTGGAGAATAATCCGAGTTTTTTGTGTTGGTCAAGTTAAAAATGACTTATGGGAGCTACTTTAAACCCTTTTAAAGGGGAGGGTTGTACAACTTACTAAGGCATTCTTAGCCTTACATTACCAAGAAAGTGATGCAGCTCCTTTCCCCTTTCACTTGGGCCTTAAGGGGCTTCAAATTGATGGGCCTTTGCTGCCCATTTTCCGACTTTCTTCTTAATTAGTTTGGGTCTAATTTATCAAAGAAATTGTGATGTCTTTGGTCCCCTTTAAAAATATCATCCTTAGGATGAACATATAGTCCATTTATGATGCTAAAACTTGGGCCAAAGTTACACCCTTAATACAGACATTATTTATAATCGGACTTGGACAAATCCGACGTCGGGCCTCGTCTCAGTTTTGTTAGCAAATTCAAGTTAAGCAAGTAGGTGACTGACCCACTAGCTTCTTAAGTCCTACAAGCACCTCAATTCTCTCACCTTGTTTAGGTCAATGATCTCCTCAATTTAACACAAAACATGTATAAACTCAACCCTCTTAAGCGTTAGATGCATATCTCGCCCTTTAACATGAGATTCAAGCACTTTTAAAAATTGGCGCTAATTTTACCAAATCATATCATGTTTCATTTGCATAGTACTAGAACATGTAAAATGTGGGGTGTCACACTTCTTATTCACGAACAAGACCAATGCACTCCAACGGTGATTGGCTAGGCCTAATAAAACCTTTCTCCAACAAATTCCTCGGTTGCTCTTTCAACTCCTTTAACTCTACTGGGGTCATACGGTAAAGGGGAGTAGAAATGGTTGAGTATCGGGAATGAGGTCTATGCCAAAATCTATTTTCCTTTCAGTAGGAACATCAGGAAGTTCATTAAGAAAGACATTAAGGAACTCATTTACCACCGAAACCGACTCTGTAGGAAGGACTTTGGACTCAACATCCCTAACCCTTAGAGACATCCCTTAGAAATCAACTTTTAGGCTTTAATGAAAGAATGAATCTATCCTTGACCACCACATCATGACTCTCCAACTTAAGGAGGGTTCATTAGGGAATTGAAATTTGACCATACCAGTTTTACAATCAATAAAGTCATAATATGAATACAACCAATCCATCCCAAGAACGACATCAAAATCCACCATATCCAACTCAACATAATCACAGGGAAACTTTTATACAAAATGAAAATGGGACAATTTTTATAAAACCTTCTGGGAAAAATGGATACACCAATGGGAATAGACACCTTATAAGGCTTACACAATAATTCAGGTTTAACATGAAACTTTTTGGAAACAAAAGGAGTAATAACATAAAAAGTTGCACTCGGGTCTATCAATGCATACACATCAAAATCAAAGACTTTTAATATACCGGTGATGATATCGGGCACCTCATTTACCCCTTTCCTCCCTTTAAGGGCATAGAACCGATTGTGACTTGGGCACCACCTTATTGACCTCCTCTTCCCATAGGAACCACATTCACAACTCGGCCTTGTGGATGACAATCTCTACCCTTATGTTGTGCATGTGGATAATCAATCACCTTATGACCCACTTCACCACACCTATAACAAGCATCAGTATCCTTCAAACATGGGCCATCATGGATCTACCACATCTTTTGGGCACCTAGCATTAGGCACCACACCACTACCACCTTGGACACTTTGGTTGTTATCAGAAAACCTTCTAGTAGGAGCATTGGTAGACCTTTGGCCTTGATGAAACCAGCCAACCTTGGGACTTTGGAACCTTCCTTCAAAATAGGCCCTCTTGGCCTCACCACTTCTTTTTCTCAATTTTCCCTATCCAATTATTTGGCATAAGTCATGAGGCGGGACAAGTCCATCTCACCTATCAACATGGCAGTATGACATTCTTCATTCACGAAATCGGATACACTCATCATAAACGTTTTCATTCTAGACATGGCTTGGCCACCAATTTTGGAGCATATTAAGAGAGTTGGTTAAACTTGAGGGCATACCCCCTCACACTCATGGACCCTTACTTGAAATTCACGACCTACATCATTTTGGCCTCCCATAGCTCAAGAAGGAAGAACCGATTGAGAAATGCCACCTTAAACTCCTCCCAAAGGATCGCATTATTGTTCCCCTTCTCCTTTTTCCATTGAGTAAATCATATTTGGGACACCCCTTTGAGTTGGTAAGCTGCAAACTTTACCTTCTACTCTGATCTAATACCCATGATAGACAACACTTTGGACATCTCATCAATAAATTCTTGAGGGTCCTCATCTACTTTAGACCCATGGAACTCCGGTGGGTTCATCCTTTTGAAATCCCTTGCTCTAGATGTTCAAGTAGGAGCATGAGGGTCTTAGGCTCGTTGGTTGATTTGATTAGTCATAACTTGTGCTAACATGACAATAGCATCACAAAACTCTTCATGAGACGATTATTCTTCGGATGTACGAGCTCTTTATCCTCTTGGGATAGAT
This sequence comes from Solanum clarkiae, assembly GCA_011800125.2. Lineage (NCBI taxonomy): Eukaryota > Viridiplantae > Streptophyta > Magnoliopsida > Solanales > Solanaceae > Solanum > Solanum clarkiae. The sequence continues at coordinate 6,068,127 of JAABOM020000096.1, forward strand.
ATGATCTAGCATAGCAAAGAGTATTCGTAAGGGGAAAACCTTACCTTAACTCCCATAGAACCATATAGATCAAAAAGAAGGAAAATATTTCCTAAAACAACTCATAGCCTCTTACTCATAGTTATGGTGCTCCTCACAACCATGAAGTAGACTCTGATCGACGTGTTGTGCTGGACGCCGAGGACCATTAACAACCTAGTGCTCTAATATAAATTTTGTCATAACCCAAGCCTAGGGCGTAGACATGACACGACGAATGGGAACCCAAAAGGACCCCCAAACAAGCCTCTAAGCCTATTATTTACACATTATTGGTCGTGGAAGTAATTAAACAACAATAAGAGAGTACAAATAAGGATAAAGGGATTAATGGAAGTCTTTATTAGCAGAAATCATCAAAATGGTCAAAGCTCAAAGGATAGTTACATAACTTGTCAAGAAACACCTCTGAACATAGAATTGAGCAGGGGCGACAACACTTTCTGGGCTCATCCTCATAGTAATAAGTATCTAAATAAAGAAAAGAGACTTTACATAACATAGGAAGAATAGTTATTGTCCTCAGAGTTGAGGACTCACCAAACTTTCTTCAAGAGATATTAGCCACATGGAGGAGGAGGATGATCAACCGGATCTCTGGTTCCTATATGGTAACATCATGTATGCATAGAGTATGCATTAGTAAGTTTGAATATACTGAGTATGTAGAATACAATGCAACAATAGATAGTCAACATAGTCAAAATGCTTAATCAGAAGCAAGGAATGGTATATTAATAACATGGCATGCATGACCAATGCTCAAAGTAAAACATGCTTGTATAGAACATATTATATGTGTAGGAAGATACCATTAGACCAAACATCTAATACTTGGAATCCAAGGCATAGCACCCCCTTGGAAGGTGATTGAGGTATCTACCCCTCAATTGGTAGTACGGACCTAGCATGCCCAGACAAAGTAGTCAATCTATATACCTCTCAACATGGTTGTACGGGCCTAGCACCCCCCGACAAGGTGGTTGAGGCATAGCACCCCCTTAACAAAGTGTGGTCAACTTACAACACTATAGATACATTTCATGAAATCAACATATACATAGATTCCTTTCATCATTATAATGTCACTTAACTCATAAGCCATCAATAGACCTTCAATAACTCAAAAACCCTTAACCGCATATTTTATCAAACACATTGTGGGTATGTATGCTAGTTCAATATCATTCAATTCAAGAGTAAAATCAATTCAGAAAACTTAATGTGAGTCAACCAATACTTGGTAACACCCTTATGCGATATACATTGAAACCCTTCATCACATCTCACAATAGATCATACATTCATAGCTCAAAACATGCTTAAATAGTCAAAATTTTATGAAACCCCAACATCGTTCATAATTAATTCATAATGAGAAATATCCATAGATAAATCAACTTAAAAATATACAATTTACTTAAAAAGGAAAGTTAGGCACCATGGGTGAAAGGGCCCAATGGTTGAAACCCACATAGCTCAACTTTGGAGATTTTCTTGATGAAGATTTGAATGAGAACTTGAAGCTTGAATGGAATTCTTGAGATCCGTAATGAGTTAGGGATGCATGATTTTAGATGAAATATTTGGCTAAGTGTTAGAGAGGGTTTTGGGAAATATCTTGAATGATATGGGGTTGAAAAATGACTAAGTATAGATATTTATATGCATAGGAAGGCTTAGGCCAAAGTCCTCTAAGCCTTGGACCGAAGTAAAAAATCTAGCAAAAAAATGTACAGGTCAGCCCCCTAGTTGCTTCTCGCCAGGGGCGCAGATTGATTCTATTTCGTGAAATTTTTGGAACATAAAATTTTGATATGGTTTCTCTAAAATGCGGTTAGACCCATTTACCACTTAATTTTTACCTCTGATAACAAATATGAAGTCGAATTTTTATATCACGCACGAATTTTGATATATATAAAAATTACGATTATGGGAATTTCCCTGGCACATTTTCGGGCACTTTTTTGGGTGTTTCATATTTTCCCTGAAAAGGGTTAAAGGTAGGTGACGGTGATGCCTAATGGAAATGATAGTTGGCTTGAAATAGATGGGGATGCTTTATTTGGAAATACGAGAAGTCATAACTTAAGGTTGCAAATGACGTCGATGAGTTTTCCCAAGAAACTTCAGTGCTAATAATGAAGTGGGATGCGTTAGTGAAGTATCAGTAAGAATAAGATAACCGAAGGTGATTTACTTGCGGGGTCTTGGTAGAGGGTTATATGAGTAAGATAAGAGAATTTTGACACTTAGAGCTTACCAATGGTGGATCTATTTGGCGGTACTAACATGGGGTTCATCATGAAAATTTATGATCTCTGATAGTTTTGATATTCACGTTATTTAAGGGCCTGAGTTTAGCTATTGTTATAGCATTCAAGTTGTATTAATTGAGGTTTTAAGAGCTTGGGGGTATCTTTTGTTGGTTGTCTTTCCTTGTAGTTACCTCCCTCTGAGCTAGATTAACTAAATTTTTCTCTTACATATATGCATTATCCGAGCATTAGAATTGCAACTTCAGTTGGGAAGGATTATGTTAAAAGAGTGGAAATTCAAATGAAGGTTGAGATGGTTTGTATATTACAATTGGCTATAATTTGTTGAGATTCACTATTAGTCTTCATCGAAAAGGAATCTCTGTTGCCTCGTGGATATATGGCTAGAAGATTGTCCTAATGTGTGTAGTGTGATATGAGGGTGTTGGTTCAAGTTTGATTCAATCGCTAGTCTTTGACTTGCTAGTCACTCTTGGAGGGAAGAAATTCATGTTGGCTCACAAGTGGTATCTTCATTATACATTTTGATCTTATTGCTCTCGAGAGTGAGATTACTTGGAAGTGATTAAAGACTTTGATGATTGTATGATAGACTCTTGGTTACTTCTAATGAGGCTCATCTCTTTGCCTTATGTTCGAGGATGAACATTGTTTTTATTAGTGAATCATGTAATGACACTGAAGGTCATTTTTGGCATTTTCAACTAAATTGCCATACCCAAAAATTACCCTGAGTCATTTTTTGCCAAATATGAAAGTCAGATTTTGAAAATCTTTTAAAAAGCTTGAGTTTTGCTATAGAAAGAGCTTTCAAAGGCTTAAAGTTGAAAATTTTAAGTTTTTATGTCATTTTGAGTGTCAAATTGTGCTCCTGTCGATTTCATCATCTCCTAAATGCTAAATCTGTTGTACAAGAATTTACAAAACTGAATTTAAAGTTAAGACGGAGATTTTAGGCCCAAAGTTGCATTTTAGTTCATTTTGGATCATAAGTTTGACTTGCATCAACATTCTGAGTTCGGAGGCTTGGACCAAAATTCCGTCATTTCCAGTAGTTCCGTAGGGTGAAACTAACACTAGATATAACTTCGTTGAAATTTTTAGAGTTCTATGAATATTTCGAGTTTTTGGGTCCAAAACTTTTTTAAACGTCTTTTCTTGAGTTCTAGGACAAAGAGGTCTCAGACTCGAATTCTGGTGGTTTCATTGAGATCAGATTGTTGTTTTTGGTAGCTTTCCATGTTTGGTTTGAGTTTACGGGGTTTTGAAAGAATCCCAAACGTCCTTTTCATTTTTTGTTTTGATGTTGTGTGTGCTGGTGTGAACTAGTTTTGGTGTATTAGGGTTTACTCTCCGTATTTGCGCCTACACATCTACGTTTATAGAGGTGAAATTAGTTATACCTCCACATTCGTGGGAAGAATATCGCTTTCACAGAGGGTAAGAGTTCTTATCCCCTTAAGCCTCTGCATTCAAGGAAGCTTCTCAACATTCGCAGAGTGCTACGCATCATAACCTCAACATTTGCGGATGCTTCTCTATGTTTGCAGAGTGCAGGAGTTTGATTAGCCTCTGCGTTCGTGGAATGTTAGTTGCACTTTTTAAATGACATGTTTAAACCATTTTCCACCATTTTTGGCATTCTATGCTGCATTTTCAAGAGGGATTTTGAAGATTTTTATGGAAAATCAACTAGATTTTGGTAAGTCAGAATATCATAGAGGGGAAAGCTTTGGAGTTGACTTGATTTTTGACTTCATATAAGGAATGTGAGCTTCTAACCTTTTGTTAAGTATAACTAAACGTCACATGCTCTTATGTGTATAGAATTGAGTGCTTTAGGCTTACAATTGGATCAATATAGGCTTGATTATGATATTTTTGATTGAGTAGTCAATCATATGGTGACATCTTGACTTGTGAATTCATTATGGATGCGAAATCTATGGGAGTTTGTGAGTGATTTTATGTTAATATGGTGATAGTACATACTTTGTGATGTGAATGTTATTGAGACTATGATTATTGATGTCGCCCAAGTTACACCTTCTTTTATAAGGATAAAGTAGTTGCTATCAATAAACAAAACCTAACAAAGGTTAGGGTCGAACCAACAGAGAATACGTAGACTCAAGATAATTCATCATTTTGCAATTCGAGTGGTTAACCAACTTACTTCTCCGGGGGGGGGGGAGCGTTACAGTAATCAATGAGAAATACTACTAAACTGTCTATCACAAGGGAGAAGACAATGTAGAGAGAAGCTAGGGCATTATGTTCCCCATGATTCCACAACTCAGTATCACCTAATAACCTAATTCTTTCCAAGTGTATAGCATGCAGGATAGTAAGTTATGTTCACCAAGCCCTTTGGTCAAAGGCGAGAGGTGAATTTCACTGTGCAACTTGGCCCATCTCCTTAGTGTGTATTACTAACCCTTACCTATTAGTCCTAAGTACAACCTCCCCTTGGTACAGTTCGGTTGATTAGACGAGAACAAATCAATCGAATCTTATTAATTAATCTTTTTCCTTATTCATTACTACCTTGGTCCAGTCAATAACATAGGCGGGTTCAAATATTGGCCTCCACTAGAACTCTTGAAAAATGAAGAGAGTTAATTAATACATGCATATACATTTCCTAAGAACCATGAATTATCCAGTTTTACTTTATTAGTTCTTCATGGTTCCCCCAACCCTAGTTATAGATTTAGCTACTCATGCTATGTGTAAATGCAAGAATTATGAATTGAGAAGACATAATTGGAAACTTATACAATAGAATTAAGAACAACCAAACCCAACTTTAGTAAGAATCACAAGCTTAAGGATGAAATTTAAATACAAGTGTTCTCAAAGACTTTCCAATATGATCTTACAATTTTCTCTATCTAAATATTTAGTTCTCTGAGTAATAGACGAAAACTTCTAAAAAAACCTAAAAAAAAAACTATTTATAATAACTAAAATTCAAGTCCTAAAGAAGATAGGAGAACTGCTCGACACGCCATACGAAAGGTGTTTAATGGGTCAATATTACATTCCACGACCCGTAATTGGGGTCTCGTAGTTAACTACTAAAATTTGGACTTTCATTCTACGACACCCCTCTATGACTCATAAAGTGGTTTACGACTCATAAAGGCAATTTCGTCGAAAAAAATTCTTGAAAGTCCAAGTCTCTGTTCCTCAGTACGACTCATTAAACTTTCTATGGCATATCTGCATGCTCATAGAATCTACTTCAAAAAATAACCCCTCAATGGAATTGTCCATGAAACCACCCTGCGGCCCGTACAATGATCTACGGCCGTAAAGGGTCCCGTATAATAGCAAAAAGTTAGCAACTTTTGCAATTTTCCCCAAAATTAAGACCAACCTGCAATCCTGCAAAAATAAACAAGAAAACACATAAAACCAACTAACATTACATTGAGAACTTACAAAATTCTATGTTTTAAGTATCAAAAGTGTTGTATTTTAGCAATACATCAACACTCTCAACCTAAAATTATTGCTTGTACTCAAGCAATAGACTCAATCTATATACATAATTTACTAACACACAGACCTAAACCCAATGGTATACATCACATAAATCATACACTTAGACGCCCACACTATCTTTTAAAAATAAGATCAGATAGCTATCTAGCAAACCAATACAAACTGGTGCCTGTGACAACATAACAATGACAAGCAAGGATTATCAATAGTCCACAATCACGGAACAAGTCTAGTGCTAACAATGTAATGCAAGACCCTCACAGAAACAAGTCCCATATTTGACACTCAATGATGTTTTGATGTTTAACCTTGGGACTATGCAAAATTACTCACTCTCTCAACATATATTTATGCATAATGTCTAATACTATTGGCTTGCGCCTATACTCATGACTCAGACCTTCAACTAACTGGACTAGGATCACTTTAGGACTTTCTAGGCTAATAACATAGGATCAGGGGGCTTTCGTATGATATTATGGGAAAATAGTGACTAAAGGCCCTCCTTAACATTGCATTTTTCAACACTTTTGCCCCTCTAACTCTGTTATTTTCAACTTATTCTCTCTTTTCCCTATTTCTAGCATTTCTTGGTGCTTTCTTTTCATTTTTTAGCTTTTTGCCTTATTCCAGCACTTCATTTTGCCGTTTAGCTTACAATAAGACATCGCTTATTCTTCTTGTACCTAGTACATGATATTCCCTTTTTCTCCATATCACTGAGTCACCTCCTTATTTGTTTGTTTTTCACCCTTACACCAACCACCCTCAACTTAGCCATTTGGCTTATGTTGAGGTGCACAATATCTATCCTCAGAACCAGAGCCACTTTTGGTAGCAAACCTTAACTTAGTTTTTGCCTCAGTCAAGTTGTACAATATTCAAGAGAGGACTAGTTCTAATTTCAGAATTTTACAACTAACAAGGCTAGGTTAATCAGGTGTCTTCAAAGAATAGGAATATGTGAGGCTCAAACATTAAGAACAAGGAATTATATCACAATTTTGGTTGGTCATTTTAGGCTAAGTGGACTATTAGGAACAATGGCCTAAGATCCTTTCCTAATCCAATTAATCTACAATCTAACTTAGCGTAATAGCGCAAGTTCTGAATTAGTACAAAACACATGAATCTATCAAATTTAGACAACACTCACATGGCACTGCAGACATTATCAAAAAAATTATCTTAGATCATGCTTTTAATGTCAATGTACCCTCACTTATTAGAACAAACGTTATCACACACATAAACATCCATGGTTGCTATCTAACTATTAATCCAAATTTTTGGTGGGTATCATTTTTCAAACAAAACACAAAACATGTCGTATGCCACAATTATTGGTACTATATGCAACAAATACTTTTTAAACATCCTAAACATGCTGATTCAATAGAAAGTAAATATAGATTAGGAAAAATAATACAAACAGGAAAACCCCCCAATCAAAAATTGGGGTACTTATGGACCCAAGCTACTAAGACTTCACAGAGGCCCATAACTATCCATACCCCATCAAAAAAGATGTGCATTGCCCCCAATGCAGAAAATCAAAATAAAAGAACACATAGGGGTAAAAAAGCATACCTAGGCGCTTAAGCTCCAGGGTTCCTTGGGTTGCCTCTCAAGAAGCGCCTGATTTATTATCGCGGCATGGCATAGATGGCTTAAGTGCTCAGACTTCGTCAAGATCCCATTCTTCACTCTTCAAATCATATGGACGCTTCATGAACTGATAAATATTGAAGGAAACTTCTTTGTCATTCAATCTAAACCTAAGTTAATCAACTTCTATATCCACTAGTGCTCGCTCAATGGCTAGGAATGGTTTTCCCAAGATCATTAGGATGTTAAAGTCAATTTTTCAATCTAAGACCACAAATTGATGGGGAATATGAACCTTTTCAAATTTAACCAACACATCATACAATATCCCCATAGGCTTCTTCGCCGTGCCATCCGCCATCAACAACCGCATGCTAGTGGGAGTAGGGGCTCCCAATCCAAGCTTCTGGTAGACCGCAAGGGGCATCAAATTAATGCTAGCACCTACATCACATGGTGCCCTTACAAACTCCACATCTTCGATAGTTCAGGGTATGGTGAAAGAACCTGGATCTTCTTGCTTCTAAACCATGGACCTTATAGCATTAGTATTACAATGTTGAAGATCTTGGGAGAGCACTTGACTCACATTGCACTTTTTAGTGACCAAGACAATGATGTACTTACCATACCGTGACAAGTTCTCCAATGCCACAATGAGAGGGATGTTGGTGGAGAGTTGTTTCAGCATGGAGAGAAAGTTCTTGAATTTTACTTCCTCCTCCCTTTTTTTGATTATTTGAGGGAAGGCAAGAGGAGGCGTAGGAATAGGCTTCAACCTCTCTAGCATGTAAGCAACTTCACTCACCCCATCCTTGGCATGATCATCTCCTACATCTGTGTCATTGGCCGCAACTGTCTCCTCTCAAACATCTTCTTCATCAATTGGCATAGGAGGATCAACAGTGCTCCTACTACCCCGAGAAGTAACTGCCATACACTACCCATCATTTTTAGGATTTTCAACATTGTCACTAAGTGGTGTGCCCCTCTGACACTGATTAAGTTGAGTTTCACTTGACCAAACAGTTGTTCTAGCTGTTTGATAGCCATAGAGTTAGACTTATTTTTTGATTAATACTCGGAATTTCTAATTTCATACCCCTTAGAGTCTCATCCTATATCTCAACTTTCTTCAATAGGCGATCAAACATATCCTCAATTCTGGAACTTCTTGCACCTGTGATGTGCTGTCAAAATACAATACTTTTGATGTATAAAACATAGAGTTTTATGTGTTCTCAATGCGATATTTTTTGTTTTATTCATTTTTGTGTTTATATTTGCAGGATTACAAGTTGGTCATGATTTGGGGCAAAATTACATACATAGCTTGTTTTTGATGATTTATGACACCTTCTATGGATAGTAGAACATTCTATGAGTCATAGAGGAGGTCCGTGACAATTTCTAGTGAGGGATAATTTCTGAAGATCAGCTCTTTGAGACATACACACGAATTATAGAGCATTCTATGAGTTATGTGAATATGTTTTGTGAGGATTTCCAATGAGTGATAATTTGATAAAGTTGAAGTCTACGAGCATGATGTTCGAGTCACATATCAGTTTATGAGTTGTAAAGTTATGTTGTAGAAGAGAAGTCAAAAATCCCAATAGGTGACTATGACACCTCGTCTATGAGCCATAGAAGACATTACAAGTTGTAGACAACTTTCATGGAGTTTGCCGAGCAATTTTTCTAATTTCTTTGGGAGATAGATTTAATTATTATAAATAGGTCTTTTAGGTTATTATTCAGGAGAATACATCATTATTAAGTATTTCTAGGGTTTGTACTTCGAGAACTCAATACTTGAGAAAGAAAAATTATGAGAAACACTTGTTATTAAATTTGATCTTCAATCTTGTGATTCTCATTGATCTTTGATTTGCTTGGGCTAAATTCAATTGTGTAAGTTTTTAATTATGTTTTCTCAATATCTGATTTCTTCATCTACACATAGCATAAGTAGCTAAGTCCAAAAATAGGGCTGTGGGAACCATGAAGAACTAACAAAGTAAACCCAGATTATTTATAATTCTTAGATTGGGTATATGCGTGTATTAATCAATTCTCTTTTTTTTTTTGCATGTTTTATAGTTGTGGCCAACATTAGAACTCGTCTAGCATTACTAACTGGACCAAGGTAGTAACAAATAGGGAAAAGAAAGATTGATTAACACGATTTTATTAATGTGTTCTCATCAAATTAGACGAATTGGGCCAAGGGGAGGTTGTACTGGACTTATAGCTAATTTTAAGTATTGCACACTATGGAGATGTGCCAAGTCGCATAGAGGAATTCGCATATCACCTTTGACCAAAGAGCTTAGTGAACTTAGTTTACCATCCTGCATGTTATATATTAGACAAGAATTCAGTTATCTGGTGATGCTAAGTTGGGGAACATAGGGAACACAATACCCTAGTTACTTTTTATTATTGATTATCTCCTGTGATAGTTAGTTTACTTTACTTTCTTATAGATTATTGCAAACCCTCCCCCCCCACCATTTGGGGAATTGAGTTGGTTAACAACTCGAATTGCTTGTTGATGAATTTTTCATAAGCCTTTGTATTCCCTGTGGGTTCGACCATAACCTTGGTTACGTTCTATTTATTGACAGTGACCATTTTATCCTCTAAAAAGGAGGTGTAACTTGGGCGACATGAAGTTTTGGTGCCGTTGCTGAGGAATACGACTAGTCTTAGTTAGAATCATTAAGTAATTTGAGTGTTAATCCTTAGTTCCCTTGCATTTTACGTTTGTTATTGTTTTTGTTTCTTTGCAAGGTGTACGAGCTGTGTATGCCCAACACTCGCTGTCAAGGAAATACCTTAATTCCTCATGATCAAGAGATCCACCAAAGTATAAGAAGAATGACCCAAGAGAATGCCAAAAACATGGCCAATGCAATCCTGAGCCGGAATAATAATGATTATCATAGGAATGAGACCCTCTTTGGAGGAAATTCCACAGCCTTGGGTGTTCAACGCTAATGCTTACTAGTGGAATTTGTATAGGTTGAACTGCATGGCTATGGATGTGACTGGAGTGATTCTGTTGTCAACACTACAGGCGGACACAAAGTTCACAGTTTTTAGTAGGTTACTCTAAATGTTGCAGAACTGTGGACTATTTGCAAGCTTACTATCAGAGGATCTACATAGCCACTTGCACAATGTCGAATTTGTTTGTTGGACTGTGATGGGGACATGAATCTATCTATTGATGTTGTAGGACTTCGAGGCTTCCCATTGTCGCTCACGGGCAATGTTGAATTATGGCTATCTAAGCTCTCGCAAAGTTCAATCACTAGCTTGGCAGATTTGCAGAAGGCCTTTTCGGAGAGGTACTTCCCTAAATCAAAGAAGCTCAAGTTAAAGGACCAGATCAACAACTTTGAGCAACATTATGGTGATTCGATAAACACTACATGGGAGCATTTTACTAAATGTCAGAGGAGTGAACCTGACCATAAGATAGTTGATGATGCCTTGGTGATATCTTCTATAATGCCTTTGATAAGAATAGTCAGTTTGTGCTAACACTATCATGGGGGGCATGTTTCTAGATCAACCATTTTCGAAGATTGCAGAACGTATGGAGCAAGTGGTCAAGATGAATCGCGCATAGGGGCAACGGGATATAACTTCCACAAAGGGTTCATATGTTGTCAGTGTGGGTTCAGAGCAAGCAAACATTAATAAGAAATTATACAACAACTTGCTTAACTTCGTATAAGCGTGGATGTGGTAATCAAGCACAACCAAGAGAGAGCGAACGCAGTGGTTCACCAACCTCTACGTGCACCCATGTACGAGGAGCCATACTATGAGAAGGATGCATGTTCTATAAATGGTCAGACGGGGGGTTTCCGGATCAACTCCCAAGGGTCCAATCAAGACTATTAGCGCCAAGGTCAGAACTATGGTAGAGATGGATCTTTCAAAGATAACCACAGTGATTACTCTAATAGGAATAGGGGTCCATAGGGAGATTGGGGTCATAGAGAAGGCTTCAGAAATGATCCTTATATGCCACCACACAACAGTGATGTAGGTGTAGACAATTCCTGAATTAAGGAGATTCTTGATCACCTATTGAAGAAAACTGAGACACAGGATGACAAAGGGGAGTGAAATCAGATATCTCTAGCATAAATCAGAAAATAAAGTCCAATTTTATGGCTATTAAACAACTTGAACAACAGTTTGGTCAAGTGTCAACTCAATTAAATCAGGGTCAAAAGTGTACATTGCCTAGCAATACAGTGTAGAATCCTAAGAGTGAAGGGCAATGTACGACTATTACTATTAGGGGGTGGGAAGAGCACTATTGATCCTCCAATGCCAATTGATAAGAAAGATATTCATGAGGAGAAGGTTGTAACTAAGGGTGGGAATATAGGAGATGATGGTGCCAATGATGGGGTGAGTGAAGCTATTGAAGCGCCATAGAAATTTAAAATTGTCCCTAATCCTCCTCCTCCTTTCCCCCAATGCATCAAAAAGAGAGAGGAAGAGGGCATGTTCAACCATTTTCTCTCCATACTTAAGTAGCTATCTATCAAGATCCCTTTCATTAAGGCTTTGGAGAAAATGCCGAGCAATGCTAAGTATATTAAGGACTTGGTTACAAAAAAGTACACAGTGAGTCAAGAACTTCAACATTGCAGTGTTATGACGAAGTCCTTGGTTCAGAAGCACGAAGATCATGGAGCTTTTACTATACCTTACACCATAGGAGATATGGAGTTCATAAGGGCACTATGTGATTCAGGTGCTAGTATCAATTTTATGCCTCTTGCAGTCTACAAGAAGCTTTGATTGGGAGCCCCTACTCTAACTAGCATATGGTTACTAATGGAGGATTGAAAGCTGAAGAAGACTATAGGATTTCTCTATGATGTGTCAGTTAAAGTGGAAAAATTTGTATTCTCTATAGTTTTTGAGATTTTAGATTGCGAGGTTGATTTCGACGTCTCAATCATCTTAGGAAGACCATTCCTAGCCACTGGATGAGCTCTAGTGGATATGGACATTCGTCAACTCAGGTTTAGATTGAACGATCAAAAAAAGTTGGCTTCGACATCCGTTAGTCCATAAAGCATCCAGATGAGCTCTAGAATAAAGTTTGGGCAATTCTAATGTCTAACTAACCAATTTTCCTAAGCCATGCTGCGATAACAAATCAGGCGCTAATTGGGAGGAAACCCAAGGTTCTTAATGTAATAGAAAAATCATGGGTGTATTTTCAGTTTTTGGATTCTTAGATTGTTATCTTGTTTGTTATTGAAATTTTTGACAATGGATTAGTTGCATATAGGGTAACAGTGTATTTTATGAAGAGTAAGCAGGTACAGGACTAAGTCAGCAAATTTATCTGAGATGAGTATCAGGTTATTTTTGTACGAATGGATCTACGAGTCATAAAGTAGTTTATGACTCGTACACCATCTCGTAGAGATTTCCATTGAGCATGAAAAATATGTACTCCAGTCCATGAGCCAACTTTACAATTCATTTTTAAAACTATGAGTCATTAAAGGGGTTCATGGACCTAAGTAATTTTTCTGAAATTCAGCTAAGTATGTATGGTTTTACGAAATGATGACTTACGGGCCATAGATCTATCTATGACTTGTAATCGGGGTTCAATTGATCCAGGCCCAGTTAACTTTCAGATGACCCAGTAAAGTATAAAATGAGGGGTCAAATTTATTTCACCCCACATTTGACCTAAATTGCCCGATTAACCCAAACTTTCCCTTCCCATCATTTATTCCCCACAACCTTATACAACCGTTGTCCAAAATTCTGGCAAGACTCCGACAACCCTAGGGTTTGGTTTTTACTGATTTCCTTCCTCTTCTTCAAGTTATTGCTATTATTGGTAACTTTTTGAATTAAATAGGACCATTATTTTACCCTGTATGTATGATTAATTTGAATATTATGATGGGTATGGTGTGTAGAGAAAAAATCATTATGTAAATTTGAATCGTGTTATGTGAACTCGGGTTATTTTAGTTGAATTGATTAATTGAATCTGAAAATGGGTATTTTGGCTTTGTAAATGATAATTGTTGTGCCTATTGAGCCATCCACCTTGTTTGGTTGAATGATATTCAATGACTTATGTTGGTAGAATTGGTGGCTGATGGCATGGGTATGTGATTTTTTGTAAGTCCAACAGGAATGGTCGGAACAATCGGATAATCCATGCGTAATAATTTTTGATGGGGTGTGTATGCCTAAAACATGTTGGGGGTGAAACACCCCTCATGTAATTCGAAATGATCCATAATAGTTTTTTCCTAATATCTCCAAAATTGCATGTGATTTTAGAAATCTGACTACATATTATTGATTAGGGGAAAAATTGAGTGGGAAGTAGGTAAAACTCGGATTTTAGAAGACCCGTAATGAAAAATAGTTTTTGCTAATTAATCAATTTCCAGTATGCATCCACACCCTATGCGCAACATGGCCTGGGCGCGGACTAGCTTAAAGTTTTCCTTCGCGTTTAGTTCATGTCGTAGATTGTACATGGACTAGTGTAGTTTTTCCCCAGTTTTTCATATTTCATCCAAGGGCATTGGGCTGAAATACTTCATACTTAGCCATTTTTCAACTCTAGAACTCACAAAGCCCTCTCTAAAACCTCTGAAAAACTTTCAAGATCCCCGTTCAAATTCAAGGATCTCAAGAACAACTTAGGATTTGAAGGACCCAATACAAGCTTCAAGTCTCATTCATGTTTACTCCAAGAAATTCCAATTTTAGGTATGTGGGTCTTCATCCATGGATCGTTTCATCCATAGAGCCCAACTCTCTCTTTTTATGAAAATTTCAGGATTTCAAGGTTTGATTCTTCATGGGTATCTATTATTATACTTTATAAATGTGAAATATGATGGGTTTTATCAAGTATTGATTAATTATGTATGAATATCTATTTTAAGCTTATTCCATAAGTTGATTTACATCTATTAAGACTATGCATGATTTGAGCTATGAAACTTTGAATTATTATGAACTTTTGAGATGGATTTCAAGGTACCAAAATTAAGGGTTTTTACTACTATGATTGGTTGGTTGAATTGCATGATTCTAAAATGGTCGAGCTTACTCTCTTGTGTCATTACTCTACAAAATTGCCTGATTTTGATAAAGTGTCCATGTACCCACCATGTGTTTGACAAAATTACATGACAAGAACTCTTAAGTCATTGATGAGCTGTTGCATGATTTTGCAAGTCAAGTGTTTCAAAATAATTATGGGCTCCCAAGCATGTATTTAATTCATCAGAAAGTATCTATGATTTTACAAGTGACAAGTTGAGCCCTATGTCAACATTTTGTCCTCTTGTGAACCATTCATTCCATGTTGAGGGGTCAAGCATGATTCCTATTTTTCCCTCATATTCAAGTTAAGCTCACCAGTAGTGGTCAAGCATGTTAATGAGCTATGATGTCTCTAGCAAGTTATTCATATTACGATTAAAGTTATGATTATTTCAAGTATTCCGTAAGATTAGGCTTAGCACTGATTGATGCTTAAGCTAGGGGATCGACACAACGGGTCCTTATATAAATTCTTTAGTCTCTAAACTATGTTCCACCATAGGATTATATCATTTCCCTAAATGGACTTTACTACTATATCTATCTAGTACATATTTAACCCTCATGTGGGGTCATATACGGTTTACCTTTGCAAGTAGACCACACTTCCTCGTTGGGGTGTTATACCTTGATCACTTGCTGAGGGGGTGTCATGCCTCTAATTCCAAGTTATAGCTCACTTGGTCAATGTCATTTAAGATCTCCTACCATATTTGTATAATATATTATGTAAGTTAAATATTTTACATACATGGTTTATTACAAGCATTGATCACACATGTCATATTGAGATTATATCCATTACTTATGTATGCATTTTGAATATTATGGCTTATGTCTTTGTTGCGTTGCACCCTGCATACTTAGTACATTCCAAGTACTAACACATACTCTATGCCTACATGATATTACCATGTTAGGACTGGAGCTCCTATCCATCATCCTCGTTCATGTGGCTAGTTCGGCTCTTGAAGGAAGCCTTTGGTGAGTCCTGAACTCCGAGGACAATATATATTTTATTCATGCTATGTTGGGACTTTTTCTTTATATTGGATACTTATTATCATGTGGGTGAGCCCGGGAAGTGTCTTGTCCCCCACTGCATTCTTAAGTAGATGTTTTGTTTGTATATGCTTATGAGCTTAATTCTTCTTATGTTTTTATGATTATGAAAGACTTTCCTTAGTCCTGCTTCCCATTTGAATAATTGACTGTTGTTATTGTTTTATTTTACTTCCATAACTAAGAATTGTACATGATATGCTACGTGGCTTGTTTGGTTTATCCTGAATATCCCATTCGCCGTGTCATGTCTAGGCCCTAGGTTTGGATCATGACAGAGGGATAGGGTTGTATGATTGAAACCATGTTGTTACTTCTATTCTTGCTTCCATGCTGATACATAATTGGTTGAAAATGTCTCTTGGGGTCCATGTGATGCACTTAGAAACTCAAGTAACTGAGATTTCTTGTCCACGAGTATATCTTACGACTCATAGAATAGTCTACGATTCCTAATTGCCCCTCATGTAAAATTCTAAAAACATGATGTTTTTGAGTATCCATCATGCGTGACCTTCTACAAGTCATAGATCACTTTATGACTCACAGATAGGTCTCGCAGATCCCTTCTTGAATTTAATTACTCACTGAAATTTCCTATGACCCTAGTTTATGACGCGTAATCTACTTTACAAGTCGCACTCGGTATTGTAGACTTTTCCAGTAACAAAAATTATTTAAAACCACTACTTTATAAAGGCTCTTTACGACTCATAGTGCATATTATAACTCATAATGGTGATTTTGTAAAGCCCTTCTGCAACTGAAATCAGACAATTTGTTTTGTTATTTCAGTTCTAGATTTGTGGGCTAACTATGGTGTGCATATCTTGATATTTCAGGTACTATGGCCCTAATGGGTAACCAGTAAGAGATCAAAGCTAAGAAGTGGAGACATAGAGATGAGCCTTCAAACGATGAGCAGGCCACTTAGTTGAGTGGTTCACTGGAGATCCTTGATGCCCAGCCAGACCCAACGGCATAAGTACCACAAACCAGGGCTGCTACTAGAGATGGGCACACTTAGGCCCCTGTCGTTAGTCCTCCCCAATTTGAGGAGGGAGGCAGTGACGGGAGAAGTATGCCACCGAAGACTCCATCTGGAGAGGAGTCCAATTCTGAGGAGGGCTCTAAGGATATATCAGAGGAAGAGTCTTCCATCGTAACATCATCTTCATCAGCATTGAATGCCCTCACCAATCGATGATGCGTCGAGGGAATGGATGAGATTTGTAGAGAGAACATGTAGCAAATGCAGTGGGGAAAGCTAACCCGTAAGAATTATTGCAGATGAATTTAGTTGTGTCCCAGATCTTTACGAAATGATGATACGATACAGGGTTCAGTGGTTGACAGAGTCAATTGGACGGTACTCTCCAACTATATGTGGAATTTCTACGTATCTTACATAGCCACCATCTAGCTCACTCTTCCTAAGTAGAAGAAACCCCTCACTCAGTGTATTCTGATAGAGACATAAGTAAGGGGTCGATGTGTCGACATATTAGAGGATATTATCCACCGTATGCTTTTTGGTCTTAAATACCATGCCCCAAGATCCATATCAGAGTTCAATTATAGGTTGGGGCAGGCCAGGAACCCATATATTATGAAGCAGCCCAAGCATTGAGTCCTATTGATAAGAAGGGTGGTCGAGTATATTGTAGAGCAGGGTCTGGAACATACTTGGGTCACCACCCACATGAATCCTATCAACAAGGCTTCGCCTCAGCTTCCCCAGCAAATTTTTGTGGGCTATTACTTGATCACATATTCGGCTGACACTTGCAAACACTTCTCTTATGCTAGAGCATGTAGTATTGGTTACCTGCATCTTAGTTTGTTATGATATAGATTCGGCCCATCTTATCGCCAAGCTAATATATGAGGCGGCATAGAAGAGGGTACCTCCATCCTATTCCTGTGTTTGATCTATATGCTTTATTTAGAGTCTAGGGTGGAGATCTTACACCAGCTGGACTGGCTAATCGAGGCCTGACACACTTTAGAGCCTAGCCTAGTCAACGCTGATGAGAACTCGGTGGTACTCAAGCTAGCACAACCTTCTCCTATGCTAGAGATGTTCGCCCCATAACCATCACTTGACGGTTCTGAGATAGACACTATGAGGCCCCTACAACATGGTGTAGATGAGGAAAGGGGTCCTACTATTGCTGCTACTACACTAGAGGCCACTACTTTACACACTACTACAATGGGCATGAGCATCATGTCTGCCACTTCTATACAGGCCATGGCATAGAGGTTAGCACATGCTGAGGCACAATTGACTCAGTGTTTCCTGCAGATTATGCCATGGGTCCAGCAGGCTACTTCAGGCTCGAAGGGTCGGATGCAGGAATTCATGGTCACTACTATTCAGGAACATATTTTTGTCGTGGATACCCACATTGATGCCTTTGAGGAGAGGGTACAAAAGAGATTAGCTGAGGACCGGCCTTCAAAATTTGTCAGCCATATAGATAGAGATCCAACAACTCAGGGTTGACATGATAACATCACTGGCGAGACCAATCACATTACCAGAGATAATATCTCAAGTGCAAATGTTAGACTTATTTGCTACTGATGAGCCCACCTATTCTTCCCTCGGGAAGAGTACTTGCACGGATGAGGATCAGAGGACTGACATGTACATGCGAGGAAGTTAGAGGATGAGGATATTGAGCATGCCTTGAGGGATTCAAGGCGTGATGAGGCGATGAGACAGGCTCGAAAGACGGAGCAGATATTGGTTGCTGGCCGCACCAGATAGAGTACCACTGCTGAGCAACACACCCTAGCACTTAGGCACCCATGTATGAGTTTTTGAACCCTTACATTCTATTTTTGATTGATTTTATGCATTGGGGACAATGCATATCTTTTTCGATGGGATGTAGGTAGTTATGGGCCTCAATGAAGTCTGTGTAGCTTATGGGCTATAACTATCCAAATTTTTAATCTCAAGGTTTTCTTTCCTTTGTTGTTTTTTCCTGTGGATATTTAATTTTTGTTGAACCGGTTCATTTAGGATGTTTAAATAATATTTGTAGCATTTGGTACCAATCCTTATGGTATATAACATGTTTTTATGTTTTGTTTTGAAAAATGGTACCTACCAAAAATTTTGATTAGTACTTAGATAGTAACCATGCATGTTAAGGTGTTTGACAATATCTGTTCTGATAAGTAAGGGTAAATTGAGACAGAAAGCATGATTTGTGAGCTTTTTGCTAATAATGTATGTTGTTCCATGAGAATGTGAGCTTATTTTGTGACGTTCATGTATTTTGTGCTAATTCACAACTTGCCCAGTTGCTCTAAGTCAGATTGTAGATTAATTGCATCAAATGAGGATCTTAGGCCTTTGTTCTTAAATAGTCCATTGTAGGCTAAAAATAACCAACTAAATGATGATATATCCCTTGTTCAAAATATTTGAGTCATATATGTACCAATTCTTTCTAAACACCTAATTAACCTAGTCATATCTAGTGAAAAATACTGAAATTGGCCATGGTCTTTCCTTGAACATTGTGAACCTTGACTAAGGCAAAAAGCCTAAGTTAAGGGTGGCTACCAAAAGTGGCCCTGGTTCAGAGGATAGATAATATGCAACTCAAGACTAGTTACAAGCGTAAGTTAAGGGTGGCTAGTGTAAGGGTAAAAGTACAAAAGTAAGGGAGTGAGTTAGAAATGAGGAGAAAAAGAAGAAAAATCATTTACCAGGTGCAAGAAAAATAAAATATGCCCTTGATTGAGCTAAAAAGCAAACTGAAGTGTTAAAACAAGTCAAAAGGCTGAAAAATGAGAAGAAAGCACCTATAAAAGCCTGAATAAGGGAAAAAGGGGGAATAAGTTGAAAATGAAAGAGTTGGTATACCAAAAGTTTAGAAAAATACAGTTTTAAATAGGGCCTTTAATCACTATTTTCCTTAAATATCATTCCAAAGCCCTTGACCCTACAAGCCTAGATGGTCCTAAAGTGATCCTAGTCCAGTTAGTTAAAGGTCTAAGTCATGTGTATAGGCGAAATCCTATAGTATTAGTCATTATACACGAATATCTTTTGTAAGAGTGGGTGATTTCGCATAGTACCATGTTTAAAGATGAAATCATTATTGAGTATCAAATATGGGAATTTTATCTGTGAGGAAACTTGTATTGCATTGTTAGCATTTGACTTGTTCAGTAATTGTGGACCTTTGATAATTTCTTGCTTGTCATAGTTTATTGTCACATGCACCAATATGCTTTGGCTTGCTACATAGCTATCTGATCCAGCTTTGAAAACTTGTTGTGGGTATATGAGTCTGAATTCTATGTGATATATGCCATTAAGTTGAAGTCAATGTGTTACTGTATTGTCTATATTAATTGAGTCATTGCTTAAGGACAAGAAACAATTTTAAGTTATGGGTATTGATGTTTGTCAAAATATAACACTTTTGTTGCTTAAAACATAGGATTTTGTGTGTTCTCAATGCAATATTTGTGGGTTTTATGTGTTTTCGTGTTTAGATTTGCAGGATTATAAGTTGGCTATGATTTGGGGCAAAATTGCAGAGATTGCTACTTTTTGATGATTTACGAGACCCTCTATGGATCATAGAGGATTCCACGAGTTGAAGAAGGGATTCGATTGTTGTGTTCTCATCTAATCAACTGAACTGGGACAAGGGGAGGTTGTACAGGAACTTATACGTAATGGTTAGTATTGCAAGCAATGGAGAAGGGCAAAGCCGCATAGTGAAATTAACCTCTCACCTTCGACCAAAGGGCTTGGTAAGCTTAAATTACCGTCCTGCATGTTATACACTAGACAAGAATTGGGTTTTCCAATGATAGTAAGTTGGGGAATCATGGGGAACATAATAACCTAGATGCTCTCTATTATTGATTGTCTCTTGTGATAGTTTTCTTTACTTCCTTATTGATTATTGCAAAAATCCCACTTTGGGGAATTGAGTTGGTTAACTACTCGGATTGATTATTGGTGAATTTGTCTTCAGTCTACATATTCCTTGTGGATTCGACCCTAACCTTGATTAGGTTCTATTTCATGACAACGATCGCTTTATCCTCTAAAAAGGAGGTGTAACTTGGATGACATCAACCTGCATTACGGTTGTGTTGGCACATAAGGATCATTTTTGAGGCCTTCTAGGCGACCCCAAAAATTTGTGCAAGCGCGTGCATAATTTCTTTATTGATTTTTGCTTCTGTAACTTCACATTGACAACATATGAAATCTTAATGGTTGCTCTATTTCGCTGCCTGCATGCGTGATTAGTCTTGACTACTCTTTCTATTCGCTCAGTGATCCTTGCAAATGGTTGATCCAAAAATATGTCCCCATGATAGTGTCAGCATAGGCCTGACGATTCTCATCAAGGGCGTGGTACAAGATCTCCACCAAAGCATCATCAACGATCTTGTGGTCAGGGATGCTCCTTAGATATTTGGTGAACCGCTCCTAAGTAATGCTTATTGAATTACCAGAAAGTTGCTAGAAGTTGTTAATCTAGTCCTTCAACTTAAGCTTCTTCAATCTAGGGAAGTACCTCTTCAAAAAGGTCTTATGCAAGTCTGCCCAACTAGTGATTGAACTCTACGGAAGTTCAGATAGACATAATGCTGCATTACCCCAAAGTAACAATGGAAAGACACGAAGTCTCACAGCATCCACAGACAGATTCGGTGTTCCCAACATATTCGCACAAACAAATGCCACATTGTGTAGGTTGGAGGATCCTTTGATGGTAAGCCCTTAAATAGCCCACAGTTCTGGAGCATTTGATGTAACCCACTTGAGACTGTGAACTTTATGTCTTCCGGTAGTGTTGGTAACACGATAGCTCTAGTCACCTCCATAACCATATGATTCATCCTGTATTGATTCCACTGGTGAGAATTGGCTTTAAAATCCTAAGGCTATGGAGCAATATCCTGAAGAGGAGGTGGGTTCTCATTCTCACCATCCTCATTGTTATTCCTGTCCAGAGTTGCATTAGCTGTGTTATTGGTGTTGTCTTAGGCCATTCTTCTCAACGATCTTTAGATCTCTGGGTCAAACAGAGTTAACGGATTACCTGGACTCCGAGTGTTGGGCATACACTACACTTACACCCTAAAAAAGAAAAAAACAACAAATAAAAGTAAAATAAGGGAACTAAGGATTAACATTTGAATTACAAATAAATTCACTAAGTCTAGCCATATTCCCTGGCAACGACGCCAAAATCTTGATGTCACCCAAGTTACACCTACTTCTTAGATGATAAAGTTGTTGATATCAACAAATAGAACCTAACAAAAGTTAGGGTCGAACCCATAAGGAATAGGTAGACTCAAGATAATTCACCAATTTGTAATTCGAATGGTTAACCAACTTACTTTCCCAAAGAGGGAGGTTTACAATAATTAATGACAAATATTACTAAACTATCACAAGAGAGAAGTCAATACAGAGAGAAACTAGGGTATTGTGTCCCCCTTAGTTACTCAACTCAGTATCATTGGATAACCTAATTCTTCTTGGTGTATAGCATGCAAAATTGTAAGCTATGTTCACTTGGCCCTTTGGTCAAACATGAGAGGTGAATTTCACTATGCGACTTGGCATATCTCCATAGTGTACATAACTAATCCTTACCTATTAGTCCCGGTACAACCTCCACTTGACCTATTTTGGTTGATTAGACGATAACACAATAATCATATCATATTAAATAATATCTTTTCCTATTCATTACTATCTTGGTCTAGGAAGTAACACTAGGCGAGTTCCAATGTTGGACACCACTAGAACGCAGGAAAAACAAAGAGAGTTAATTAATACATGCACAACACTTTCCAAAATCATAAATTATCCAGTTATACTTTGTTAGTTCTTCATGGTTCTCACAATCCTAGCTGTGGATTTAGATACTCATGGTATGTGTAGATGCAAGAATTATCCACTGACAAGACATAATTGAACACTTACACAATAGAATTAAGAACAAGCAAACCCAACTTCAACAGGAATCACAAGCTTAAGGATGAAATTTAAACACAAGTGTTCTCAAAACCTCTCCAGTATGATCTTCCAATTTTCTCTCTATAAATATTGATTTCTCTGAGTACTAGGTGAAAACTTCTAAAAACAACCTTAAAAAACTATATATCATAAGTAAAATTCAAGTTCTAAATAAAATAGGAGAATTGGTCCGCACGCCATACGAAAGGTGTTTTACAGGCTGTATTGCACTCGACAGCCCGCAATCAGGATCTCATACTCAGCTTCTGGAAATTCGGACTTCAACTCTACGACACCCCTCTATGACTCGTAAAGTGGTTTACGATCATTAAAGTTGGTTTCATGTAATTAAATTCCTAAAAGTCCAAGTCTATGATCCTCAGGGCACGAACCATATTCTACGATTCATAAAACCTTTTACGACTCGTCTGTATATTTGTAGAATAAACTTAAGAAAATAGCCCCTCATTGGAATTGTCCAAGAAACTACCCTATGGCTAGTCGGATAATCTATGACCCATAAAGGGTCTCGTATAACAACCAAAAATGAGCAACTTCTGTAATTTTTCCCAAAATCAAGGCTAACCTATAATCCTGCAAATATAAACACTAAAACACATAAAACCAACAAATATCGCATTGATAACACATAAAATTCTAAGTTTTAAGTATCAAAAGTGATGTATTTTGGCAGCACATCAATTGTAGGACAAACATACATCACAATTATTTTATATTGCACCACATTATTTACATTTCATTGCATTCACTCCATCTCATATCACTCTGGTTTGCCATTACTATTTGAAATGTTTATGAGACTAGATAGTTATTATATTATTTGACTTGTTTATAGTTGGACTCCTTTGAAATGTGATGCTATGTGATGAGTATATGTAGATTCTTGTGAGCACTCTATGTTGTATACATTGTTTTGGGACTTTTCTGAGTGCAGGTTTATAGTTTGGCATTATGTGGTTGGGTGTTAAGGAATACTTATGTTCTTCATTGCTTTACTTTAGGTTAGTTCCATTTGCTAAGTATAATGTTGTTTGGTGCTCACCCACTTGGTATATTTTTGTAGTTTACGAGCATAATGTCACAACTTAAACCTAGCGTCTAGATGTGACACAGCTAAGGAGAAACCCAAAGGGACCCCAAATAAGCCTCTTAGCACATTATTACACATCTTTGGTCGCAGAAGCAATTATACATCAATAATAGATGAGAAATAGGAAATACGGGGGCAAGGGATATCTTTGATACGATAAAACATAACAAGCCAATAGTGTAGCATTAACATATCATAAGGTTTCAACAACACCTGTAATACATAGATAGAAACAGGGGCTAAGACAATCTCTGGACTAACCCTCGGAGCCATAAGTTTCCAAGATAAGAAGAGACAATACATAACATAAATCAAGAGAAGTATGTCCTCAGAGTTTTGGACTCACCAACTTGCTTTGAGAGAAATCGTACTAGCCATGTGGAGTAGGAGGATGATCAAGTGGGACTCTGGTTCCTACATGGGAATATCATGTAGGTATAGAGTATGTGTTAGTACATTTGAATATACTAAATATGTAGGATGCAATGCATCAAAATATAGGCAATATAGGCAAAATGCAATATCATAGGCAATGAATAGCATAATAATAATATGATATGTATGAATGAAGGTTGAGGTGAAACATGCTTATATCGAACATATTACCTATGTAAGAAGAGATCAACGTTATGATGGATTGTCACACCCTATCATCCATGGTGATTGAGGTATCAACACCTTAATTGGTTGATGGTTGTCTCGCCCTACCATCCATGGTGATTGAGGTATCAACCCCTCCATTTATTAATGGTTGTCTCACCCTACCATCCATGGTGATTAAGGTATGAACCCCTCAATTTGTTGATGGTTGTCCCACCCTACCATCCATGGTGATTGACGCATCACCTCCTCAACTAGGCATGGTCAACCTACAATACTATAAGTACTTTTCATGGAAGCAACTCATATAAACATTTCTTTATCATCATAAAGTCACTTAACTCAAAAGATATGCGTTAGACCTTCAATGACTCAAGAATCCATAACTGGACATTTTATCGAATACTTGACGGGTATGTTATGTTAGCATAAGACCATACAATTCAAGAGCAAAATCAAATAAGAAATCCTAATGTAAATCAACCCACCAATACTTGGTAAAACCCTCATGTGAAATACGTTGAAAACCCCCATCACATATCAAGATAGATCATAGTTCTATAGCTTAAAACATGCGTAATAGTAATAGGAAAATCAACCCATGGTATGGACTTAAAATGAGTAAAGATGTGTTTTCAATCAAACTTTCATGAAACCCCAAAGTAGTATATGATCACAATCATTAATGAGTAATACCCATAAGCAAAACAACATGGAAACATATAACTTTCATAGAAACGGAAGATTAGGAACCATGGGTGAAAGAACCCAATGGTTGAAACCCACATACCTTAGACTTTAAGTTTCTTGAAATTTGAGTTGTTAAAGACTTGAAGCTTGGAAGTGTGTCTTGGAACCCAATGCTTGCTCTAGAGTTTCCTTGAATTTGTATTGGGGTTTTGATGGAGGCTCTTGAGAGAATTTGAGAGTGTGTTCAAGTTGAGAGTGATGACTTTGATCCTTTGGAATAGGGTTTAGGTCTTTTGGGAAGGTTAAGATAGCATTGGAAGTCTAAAAAGGTCATTAGAGTAGATCAAATTCATGAAAATGCCATTAATGAACGAATAGAAAGATTGGCAAAGTGATTCCCCACTTAAGGCCCCATGGATTGTGCGGCACTCTACGAGTAGTGTGGACTGCCCATTAGATGATACTTTGTTGAAAATTGGAAGTTGGAACACTTAGAAAAATTAACGTCATCGTCACTTGGATGGGAGCCTCCATGGGTCATGTGGTGCTACATGGTGGACCTAGAGTTACACTTTGTGAGAAAAAAATTTTCCACGAGACCCCAAGCCAAGGACCATAGGTTATGAGACCTGCCACGGCCTGTGTATTGGAAGTGGCACAATACTTTGTCAAAAACTCCTCCCATGCTCACCAAGCTTCACTTGCACACACTCCATGGGTAGTAACACGGTCAGTAGAAAGCCAGAAGGCCTGTGCCACTGGCCATGTCACATGCTTAGACTAAAAATAGCCTTTTCTAGCTCAAGGAAGCCCATACAGCCCATCAAAATCCCCACTGCCCATCAAGGTGCCCGTTTGGTTTCACTACACAGGAGGATCTAAGGAAAACAGTCATAACTCCTTCATCTGAACTCGGAATGAAGTGAAACCAAGTGCGCTGGAAAGCAAACTCAAAGGGCTTTCATTTGACATGCTGTGGGTGATCCTGTTCCAACTATGTTAAAAGTTATTATCATTTAAAGTTTCCCCTTGCATAAACCAACATCCAAAACTCAACTCATAGGGAAGTCTTGAACTTGTCTAAGTATTAGAAGTCTCCCACGACCCTAATACACTCCCCACCTAAACAAACGAGGCTTGAAACATGGATATATAATAGCATTAGATTATAGGGTGTCACAATATCTCCCTCTTGGAAAAATTCATCCCTGAATGTCAAAGAAACTACACAAGGAAAGTAATCACAAAGAGTTTAGCCCAACATGGATGCAACAAAAGCACTTAAACATGATTTTAAAAAAGTGTCAACATGAACATCAAAACTCACCTGACTTGTCAATATAAACATGGATGTATGCAATGACATAAGGGCCGAAGCATAATACTTGAAATCACATGGGGGGGGACATAAATTAGTACCTTAGGCTTGAGTAGAATGGAAGAGATATGGATATTGCTTTTGCATGTCTGCCTAGGCTTCCCATGTGACACTTTCAACTTGTTGGTTTCGCCGAAGAACCTTGACGGAAGCTACATCTTTGTTCCTCAACTTCTTCACTTGACTATCCCAACATGGATGCAACAAATGCACTTAAACATGATTTTAAAAAAGTGTCAACATGAACATCAAAAATCACCCTGACTTGTCAATATAAACATGAATGCATGCAATGACATAACGGACGAAACCTAAGACTTGAAATCATATTGGGGGGACATAAATTAGTACCTTAGGCTTGAGTAGAGTAGAAGAGATATGGATATTGCTTTTGCATGTCCGCCTGGGTTCCCATGTGAAACTTTCAACTTGATGGTTTCGCCAAAGAACCTTGACGGAAGCTACCTCTTTGTTCCTCAACCTTTTCACTTGACTATCAAAGATTTCTATCGGAATCTCCTCATAAGTTATATTGTCTTCAATAACCCCCCATAATAGGAAGAAGTACAATAGCAGTTGGGTCACCCACACACTTCCTCAACACAGATACATGGATGATCGGATGAATCATATGCATGTCATTAGGCAATTCCAACTCATAGGGCACCTTGCCAACCCTCCTCAACACTCTATGAGGACCCACTAATCTTGGACTCAATTTACTTTTTTTTATCAAAATGGACCATACCCTTCATGGGTGATACCTTTAAATAGACTTAATCACAAAACCTTAAATTCAAGATCCTTTTTCCTCACATCGGCATAGGATATTTGTCGACTTTGAGCAGTTTTCAACCTCTCCCTAATCAACCTCACCTTTTCCATGGCCTTTGTAACAACACCCAGGCCTAACGAGGCCATCTCCCCCACTTCAAACCATTCAATCGGGGATCTACAATGCCTTCCATAAAGGGCCTCAAAAGGAGCCATCCTAATGCTCGAATGATAACAATTATTATAAGCAAACTCAATGAGTGGAAGGTGATCATCCTAACTATGCTTAAACTCCAAAATACAAGCTCTAAGTACATCTTCAAGAGTTTGGATAGCTCTTTTGGCTTGGGAATTTGTTTGAGGGTGAAAGGTCATGCTAAACGTTACCTTGGTACCAAGACCTCTTTGAAAAGACCTCCAAAAGTTAGATGTGAATTGAGCACCATGGTCCGAGATAATAGACAAAGGCACCCCAAGAAATCTAACAAATTCATGAATGCACAACTTAGCATAATCTTTGGCACTATATGAAGTTTTGACCAACAGGAAAATAGCTGATTTTGTTATCCTATCAACCATAACCCAAATAGAATCGAAATCCTTTCTAGTCTTAGGCAACCCAACCATAAAATTTGTGTTCATTTTCTCACACTTATAAGTAGGAGTCTCTATATCTTGGGTTAGGCCGCCCAGCCTTTGATGTTCAACTTTGTTTCATTGGCATTTACTGCAAGCGGACACAAACTTAGCAATATCCCTCCTCATATAACCCCATAAAAACACTTCCTTCAAATTTGTATACATCTTTGTAGAACCGAGGTGAATAGAATAGGAAGAACCATGAGCCTCATCAAGAATCCTCTCTTTCAAGTTATCCACACTACGCATAGACAACCTACCCTTGGTACCTAAAGGCACCATCTCCCCTTTGGGAGAAAACCTCCACCTTGTCCTCTCTCACCAAGGCCTTCAATTCTAACAAGGAGGGGTCAAGATCTTGCTTTGCTTTTACCTCATCAACCATGGAAGATTTTGAACCATCTACAACCATAATATCACCATTATCGACCTCTTCCAACCTAACCCCCATCTAGCCAACTGATGAACCTCCCAAGCCACCTCTTTTCCCCATCATCTACATAAACTAGGTTACCCATAGACACCCTACTCAAAGTATCGGCCACAACATTAGCCTTACCGGGGTGATAATGCACACTCATGTCATAATCATTAAGAAGTTCTAACCACCTTCATTATCTCAAGTTGAGTTCTTTTTGAGTGAATGCATATTGGAGACTCTTATGATCGGTAAACACATCAACATGCACATCATACAAATAATAACACCAAATTTTCAAAAGAAATACCATGATGGCCAATTCAAGATCATGGGTGGGGTAGTTCTTTTCATGCACCTTGATTTGTCTAGATTCATAAGCTATCACCTAACCATTTTGCATAAAAACACAACCCAAACCAATTCGGGAGGTATCTCAATGGACAACAAACCTTCCCAATACTTGTGGTAAAGACAAGATAGGAGAGATGACAAGCTTATCCTTCAAGGTTTGGAAACTCTTTTCACACTCACCGGTCCACACAAATTTCACCTTCTTTTTGGGTCATCTTAATCATGGGGGAAGCAGTAGAGGAGAACCCAATCATAAATCTCCAGTAGTAACCCTCTAAGCCCAATAAACTTCTAATGTCCATGAAATCGAAGTTCTAGGCCAATTTCTAATCACTTTCGCCTTTTTAGGATCTACCTTAATACCATCCTAAATACTACATGACCTAGAAATGCAACCCCCTTCAACCAAAATTCACATTTTTCATACTTAGTATACAACTTCTTTTCCCTCGATGTTTTTAGTACCACCCTATATTAACTGAAATGCTCATCCTCACTATGAGAATAAATCAAAATATAATCGATGAAAATCACCACAAACAAATCAAGGTATGGTTTAAAGACCCTATTCATAAGGTCCATAATGATAGCTAGTGCATTAGTGAAATCGAAGGACATAAACCATAAACTCACAGTGTCCACACGTAGTCCGGAAAGCCATCTTTGGGAATGTCACACTTTCTTCCCTTCACTTGATCTCGGACTGAAGATCAATCTTAGAGAAGTGACTAGCTCCTTGAAGTTGATCAAATAGATCATCAATCCTCAGTAGAGTGGACTTATTCTTTATGATGACCCTATTTAGTTGCCGGTAATCAATGCACATTCTAAGAGTACCATCCTTCTTCTTCACAAACAACACCAGTGCACCCCAAGGTGATTGGCTAGGCCTAATAAAACCCTTCTCCAACAAATCCCTCAATTTCTTCTTCAACTCCTTTAACTCCGTCGGGGACATACGGGAAGGGAGGAATAGAAATGGGTTGAGTATTGGGAAGGAGGTCTATACCAAAGTCTATTTCCCTTTCTATAGGAAGGCTAGGAAGGTCGCTAGGGAAGGCATCAAGAAACTCATTTATCACCCGAATCGGCTCTATAGGAAGGACTTTGGTCTTGACATCTCTAACCCTCACAAGATGTTAGGCACAACTCTTAGGGATTGTAACACCCCACATTTTACATGTACTAGTACTATGCAAATAAAACATGATATGGTTTGATCAAATTAGCGCCAATTTTTAAAAGTCCTTGAATCTCGTGTTAATGGGCGGTATGTGCGCCTAACTCTTAAGAGGGTCGAGTGTACACATGTTTGGTGTCAAAATGAGGAGATCATGGCCCTAAACAAAGTGAGAGAATTGAGGTTCTTGTAGGACATAAAAAGCTAGCAGATAAGTCACCTACTTTCTTAGCTTAAATTACTGGCTAAACGAAGACGAGGCCCAACGTTGAATTTGTCTAAGTTCGATTATGAATAAAGTCCGTGCTAACGGTGTAACTTTAGCCAGTGTTTTAGCATCATAAATTGACCTTATTTTCAGTCCAAGAAGAATGTAAAAAAGGACCAAGTACATCACAATCCAATTGACTATTTTGGGCCCCAACCAAGTGAAGAGAAGTTTGGAAAATGGGCAGCCAAAGCCCACCAACTTTGAGACCCATTTAGGCCTAAGTGTGAGGGCCAAGCTACTTCCTCACTAGCTTAATAGTATGTAGTATTAGGTGGTTAAGAGGTTAAAAGAAAGTTGTCCAAATTAGTCCTTTAAAAAGGGGTTACAAGCAGCAAATTTCATTCACTCTTAGACTTGGAAAATTTCAGCTTTCAC
>JAABOM020000096.1:6098675-6145865 GCA_011800125.2 Solanum clarkiae
TTATATATATATATATATATAGTTCTTAGATTTTCTTTAAGCCTCTGATGCAAAAATTTGGTACGCTCAAAATTTTTGAGGTTATCAGTATTAAGGCATTCATACATTTGTGAGTATCTGGCAATGTTTTTCTAATATTGTGAAGGTAAGCTGAGATTGAAAGCATGACCTGTGAGTCTATACTTGATTGTGGATGCAATTGTCATGTATATTGTGAGCTTATTTTGTTGCATTCATGCATCTTGTATGGACTCAGAACTTGCCTTGTTAATCTAAAGTTGGTTTGGTAATGTAGTAGATGTGGAAAGGATCTTAGGCCTTTGTTCTTTGAGTGAAACCACTTTTAGCCTAAAATAACCCACCAGTTAAGTGAGAGAATCCCTTTTTCAAAATTTTTGAGCTTATCATGTACTCATTCTTTCTTGATATCTTGCTAGCTTAACCTTGTATGATGAAATATCTTAATATTAGACCTGGTCTATCCTTGGACATGTGAACCTTGATTGAGGCCAAAGGCCTAAGTTGAGGGTGGCTGCAGTTGGTCGCCCTGGTTTGAGGAATAGATATTATGTACTTCACCTGAGGCTAAAACCCTAAGTTGAGGGTGGCCCTTATTGTGGTAAAGTAGAAGTGGTAAGGTGGTTAGTTGGAAAATCAAGAAAGAAATGAAAAAGCATGATCCGAGCGAAGAAAAAAGAAGAAGTGTGTCTTTAATTGAGAAAAAAAAGTAGCAAAAATGAGTTTGAAATCAAGGAAAAGCTTAAAAAGAGAAAGAAAGAACTCGAGAAAAGTTCAAAGCAAGTGAACAAGGAGGGATTGATGAAAAAAGAATTGGATTCTGAAAGCAAAAAGTATTGGTAAAACATGATTCATGTATGGCTTTTAGTCACTACTTGCTCAAAATGCCGCACCAAAGCACCTTGAGCCTATGTTACAAGCCTTTAAGTCCTAAAATGATCCAACTCCACCCTATCACCAAGCCATAAAATGAGTACAGAGGCAATCCTATGGTGTTAGTCAGTATGCATTGAATTTCAATTGTGAGAGTGAGAATGCTTCCTCAGTCCCTAAATTCTAAATGTTTTTAAGTGAGTATGAGGGACTTTTTTTCGGTGAGGGCATTTGCATTACTTAAGTAGCATATGACTATACTAGTGATTGTGGACGGTTGATGCTCCTTACCTTGTCATAGTTAAATTATTAGGTCTCTGATGATGTTCTGGTTTGCTCAATAACTCTGCAACTCTGTTTGGAAAATAGTAGTTGGGTACCTGAACCAAATTAGCTATTGTATATGTCATTGATATAGCTACTATGTATTTTTCTTTGTATGCGTAGATTGAGTAGTCAGTTGAGGACAAGCAAAAATTCTAAGTTGAGGGTGTTGGTGTGCTGTCAAGTTACAGCACAATTGATGCTTAAAACAAGGGATTTTTTGAGTTCTTAAAGCGACTTTTTAGTGTTTTGATGTGTTCTTGTGTTAATCTTGCAGAAACGTTAGGTTGGCATAATTTTGAAGAAAAGTTGTAGATTTTGCTAAAGCATTGGCCATACGAGCCCTCCTACGAGTTGTAGCTCACACTACCAGTCGTAGATTGTGTTGTAGCAGTAATCAGAGACAAAAAATCAGAAATCTACCAAGTGAAGGTCAACTCATGAACCTAGCCAATGAGTTGTAAGACACACTATAACTCATATCGGTGGACTCATAGTAAGAATATGAAAGACAAAATATTGGACAAAAAACTAAAGACTAATACTATGAGCCATCATACGAGTCGTAGCTCGAGTAATGACTCGTACTTGCCAAGAACCAGATACGAGACCCCGACTATGACTCGTAGGCCAA
This sequence comes from Solanum clarkiae, assembly GCA_011800125.2. Classification (NCBI taxonomy): domain Eukaryota; kingdom Viridiplantae; phylum Streptophyta; class Magnoliopsida; order Solanales; family Solanaceae; genus Solanum; species Solanum clarkiae. Next base: position 6,100,525 of record JAABOM020000096.1, read on the forward strand.
CCTACGAGTCATAACTGTGAAATTTATCAGATGTCAGCTGTCTTTTCTTCATAATTCCTAGGGTTGTTTTATAAATACTATAAATAGTTTAAGTTAGGTTTTTGAAAGGGAGTTCGAACAATAGACATTTCTCTAATATATTTTGAAGCTTTTCTTAGGTTTTGAGAGGAGATTCTTCTTCTCTTTGGGAAACCCATTTTGAGGATTGCAAATCTTGCTTTGTACTCATTATTGATCAATCAAGCTTGTGGGTTTGTAGCTTGTGGTGCTTATATTCTCCATTTTTATTGGTTAAAGTCTCAACTATGACTATTATGTGCATTTTTATGTGTTTTATCTTAGCCATGAGTAGCTAAACACCCACAAACTGAGGTTGTGGGAACCATAGGTAGTTGACTTGAGATGACCTAGGTTTTTTGCATATCTACGATTTGGGTTTTGTATGTATTGTTTATTTCCTTCATGATTAATGTTGTTTGGTGGTGGTCAACACCAAACCTTGCCTACTATCATGATCCCGACCAAGGTAGAGACGAATATGAAAAGGGAAGTAGATGATATGATTCGATTGATTTTTTCCCATCTAATCGACCAAACCTGACCAAGGGGAGGTTGATTGGGACAATAGGTAACAATTAGTTGGCACACCATGGTGGCAGACCAAGCGCTATGGTGAAATTTGACCTTCACCTTTACAAGAGGGCTAGAAGAACCTAACTTATCATCCTGCATGAAATTCACCGATCAAAGTTATGTTACATTGGGTAATTGAGTCAACGAGCCATGGGGAATACAATTCCCAAGTTACCCCCAAAATTGAGTGTTTTCCCAAAATTTAATTAGTGTTTATTTTTAGTGTCTTTGAATCACAACACCCGCCCCCCGCCCCCCACATCTAGAGATTGTAGTTATAGATACTAGGAATGATTAGTAGTGTAATGTTATAGTCAAGCTCTATATTACCTGTGGATTAGACCCTAATCTCGATTAGATTAATTACTAATAGCGACTGCTTTCTTATTGGTGCGTGACCATCATCATGCGTAAAACTACCGAACCATGGTCGAGAAGTACTTCCTTGACACTCTGGCCGGCCGTTGGAGCCCATATCTGCTAATAGTGTCCTGGAAGCCTAGGACACTATCCAATCCCAAAGTAATGATCTGGGCTCCTTAAAAATAGAACGAGTTGGTTAGCCTCGATCATTCTTCCGTATGCCCTCTGTGTAGATGGCCCGCATACCCTCAACACACCACCGGCTAGATAGAGCATCCAAAGGTGATGATGATTCATGAGATGCGGCAGAGGACTCTTTCTCTAACTCGTTGCCGGACTTTGACTCTGACTCCTCTCTAAATAGAAACATCTAGATGGAAACTCTATCTTTGTCGCCTCCCTCTTCAGACTAGGGAGAGCGGATAACAGTAGCCTGGGTTCGGACCTACCCGACATGTCTGGTGGCATCCCTTGCCTATAGTTTCTCAGCGTCTGGGTCTGGCTAGACACTGAACTCCTCAAGTGAACCACTAACCTCAAAGGTGCTTTGATTCCCCGAGTGCTCATCTCGCAGTCTCCACTGCAGGGCTTTGATCTCATCTTTCCTGGGTGTTTGAGCCATAGTACTTGAAATGTACACATGTAGCAAACAAGATTAGCCCCACAAGTCAAGGAATGCAAAGCAAAAACAATTCAGACGTGGTTACAGATGGGTCCACAAAGGCACTTCTATGGGTCAAAGTGAAAACTACGAGTCGTAGATAGTCCTCGTAGAAACAGAGTGCATAAATTTTTGTTACTGGAATTGCATCTACAAGATCAGGTACGACTCGTTAACTATTCCACAAGTTGTAGGCTAGGTCATAGATGTAATCAAGTGTTTAAATTTTTACAGACAAGGATCTACGAGACCTATCTACGAGTCGTAGAATAATCTTCGGCTCATAGATGGTATCGTCCGATAGATTCTCAAAAAACTTCAAGTTTTTAGAATTTCATACGAGGGGAAACTACTGCTCGTGGAATGTTCCACGAGCAGCAGAAGACCCTCGTAGAGTGAAAAAAAGCAAAAATTTGAGTTTCTAAGTCTACCAAAACGGATCCCATACAACATTTTTAACCATTAAACCAGCATCGAAGCAATACATGACACACCCCCACAAGAATTAAACAAATACCCAACACCCTACATGGAATGTGTACATAAAACCTCATCAAACTCATTTTACATGTTTTCCCAAGCAAACCAACCCTGCTTGAATGAATGAACATCAAATCACACATATGTAATCACATATCGATTTTCAAGCAACATAGTCCATTCAATTGAAATGACATATGATGACTTGGTTTTCATATAACATCATTCAAACACATAAACACGGCCACATCCACAATTTTTTGGCTTTTAACACTATTCAAGCTTCGACACATATGATTCATAATTAACTTTTGAGCACATACAATGGCAAACATGGATTCATACACATACTAATTGGATTACCATGCCCATCAATTAATCTCAACCTAATCACAAGAATTTTGATATTTAAAAGGATTTTAGGGCCAAGAACTTAGCAAATTGAGTGAAAAAAATGCTAGAAATTGAAGGAGGGGCCGAGGAGGGGCAACCCTAGGGTTGTCAGAGATGGCCGAAAAAGTCACCAAAAATGGGGTAGTGGTCGGAGATGGTGGTTGGAAAAGCTAGGGTAGCGAGTGTCGGGTATTTTCAGTAAATTTGATGAAGAATTTTGACCGCGCTATTTATAGGATGATCGGGTCGGCCAAAATTAATGGGCCTAGGCACTACAAAACCCCGACTACAGGCCGTAGAAGATTTTACGACTCGTAGATCCCGATTCTATAGAATGCCCAAACTCTAATTTTTCGGACTAGGTTTCACAGACCAGTGTACGAGTCGTAGAATTAAATAGGACTCGTAGAGTTGGTCGTAGAAACCTCCAACACTTAGTCAAAAATAGAAAAACTTACATGGGACCCACAAGCCCCATTAATATAAATAATTCAATATCATTAAAATTATTATGAGATACAAATCAATTATATCATCTTAAATTTTAAATAATAAAAAATCATAATTTCTTAATGAATTAGTTGTTGATTATATGTCATGTAAACCTTTTTAATTTTCAGTTTGTATAATTTCACGATATACTTTTCTAACTCAAACGAATGATTTTTCTTTGTATACACTTGTTAGTTTCACAACAAATAATGAAAAAAAAAAGTATCACAATATATATTTTTTTATTAAAAGAACATTATTAGTGAATACTGATTTTTAAGTCTATTAATCGAGGTAATTTGTAAGTGGAGAAACATCTATCCTCTTGAGAAAATTACTTACCACCAAATTTATATAACTTTTCTACCTTAAATTACTCTCATAAGCTCATAATTATATATTTAATATTATTACTTCTATTTTTAATTTTTTGTTTCATTACAATTTTTTATTTTAACCTACTTCATCTTTCATCTTTAAAAATGTCAAGTAAAGATGAATAAATTGTCTCTCAAAATAAAAACATATATAGAAACTATATTAAGAAAATATTTAAGTTAAAAAAATTATGCCAAAAAGATTGTATCTAAATACTTTTATAATGTTTCAAAATTTTATATAATTGACTATAATAAGAATGATGGATAGAGTTATTAGAAAATAATACATTAATATTTTTTTCTTTTTATTAAACTTTTTTATGAAATGAGCAAAATTATAAAAGATAGAGGATTTTTATCAGAATGATTGACAAAATGCCACTTGTTATATTTATAATATGATTAGGTCGGATCTCTTTACACTCATATTAATTAAAATATATTTTTACAGTATCTAATATGTTTTAGCAATAGGATGTTATGCTTTTTAACAATCAAATTTGTCACCTCATTAATGTTGGATTAAAATTTGTCTTTAACGACCGGAAAAAGATTTGGTCACTATAAGTGTATTTATAACTACCAAAAATAAATTAGTCACGATAAGTATATTTATAATGACCTAAAAAGATTTGGTCACTATAAGTATATTTATAATGACCGAAAAGAATTTGGTCACTATAACTATATTAATAACGACTAGAAAGAAATTTGATCACTATAAGTGTATTTATAACGACCGGATTTATTTCCCTTTGTTAAGAAATGATCGTTAAAAATCTTTTTTCTTGTAGTTTGGATCCACTTGTAGCTCATGATGTTTGAACGAATGTACCATCACTTAGTCTACCTTGGCAAAGTAGCATCTCTCTTCTCTATATGGGAGTTACATCGGATTTCATATTATAGCTCTTATGGTCTTTTTGTCGGTTAAGGTTGATATCACACAAATGATTATGTTACTTTTAAACTTTTATTATAATCTGATGCATTGACCATCTGTTTTACTTTTGATTTACCTCATGCTTTACTTAATTTTGTCTTGTGTCTCATGACTCACACATTATATTATCTCATACTTAGTCATGCATATTACTCACACTCACATACTTAGTATATTCAAAGTACTAACACATACTTCTTTATTTACATTGTTTCACAATGTAAGGGAGGACATTCACCCTACATTCCATTCTAACTGTGGCTAGCTTTAGAGTTTTCTTAAAGATTGATTGGTGAGTCTACATTGCTTTTGCCGCAAACACATTTTTCTCGCGAAAGATAGGTTTTAACATGTGACAAATCTTTTAGGAGAGAGAGAGAGAGAAAGAGTCATTATCTGATGAGTTAAGATGTGCTAGAACACATTCTAAAAAATTAAAAAATAACTTTATTATAGTCTCTGCCACTAAGAACGGCTAAGGATTCAAGTTACCTCGAAAGCACCTTTCAAGGTTCATAAATGTGGGTCTTGTCGGATTCATTTATTATGTGGGGGAGTTAAACGATAAGCAAAGGATTTTGTTAAGCTCAAAATGACTATGTGATGAAATCAATAATACTTTACTATAAATGAGTAAATAAACTGTCTAAATCTGATTATTAACCAAATAAACTAACTTAGGTGTTAGATATGCCATCTTTTAAGTAAAACAATTAAGACATGCTAAGTAATACTCCGGTTGTGAAACAATTATTTCGAAAACAAAGTGGTTAAATGCAAAATCATTTTTGTATAACGATAGGTATAACTGAGAGATTTGATTACTAAGGGAAATGGTAGACAATTAATTAACAATATTACTTCCATTTAACAGTTTAATTATAGTTGTATAACTATACTCTTTGGTCACTTGAACACTTGGGTAAACCTGCGGTACTAGAATAATTAGGTCACAAGTCCTTGTGGGATAGATATCCCCTATCCGGCTCCTTAGAGCCTCTAATTTACGTGTATGGCCACATACACTTGCGTGTCTGTTGGATAAGAACAATATACTAGATACATACAAAGAAGGGGGCTTTTTATTCTTATACCCCATTTATTTGTGAAAGCACATACAAATAGAATAGGTAACATGAAACAAAAGTAGAAGATTGGTGTTTGTTTAATTACATTATCATGTTACTCGACTTTGGTGGCCTGTCACAATTTGCAGGGCTCCAACCTATTGCTTGCTTCTCATTGTCATAGATCACCATTTTATCTTGCATTGATATATCTGGAACCGGAAAACAGGTAATTTGATTTAGTCAAATGATGATCCATTGAAACTGGATGCAAAGGCGAGGTGGTGTGGAAAGGTATGGAATATAGTGATAGTAGCAAAATGCACTTGACTCAAAATGAGGCAACTATTTTAGATGGAAGGACTCCCTTGTGCCAGATCTCATACCTCCAATAAGGTTGACATTTTGCAGGCCGGCTTCAGTACCATTTAGAACTCCCAAGCAGACGCTGCCCTTTGACTGAAAAACAAGTTAGTATACTCGGAGGGTTTTCTCCATCCTAAAACCATGTAAAAGAAAGAAGGTTGAAAATCTTACTGAGATAATAAGATATGATTCAGGAGGGATTTCGAAATGAGCTTTGGATTTCCATCCATTGCCAAAGCTAAGTGCAAAGTGCTTGAAGTATTTCTTCACATCATTTATAGTTTTGAAAGGTCTCCTTCCCTTCCAGCAAAATGGGAGTGTATAATCATCTTTTGTTTCTCTTAATGGCTTCCCACTCAGTTCTTTCTTCAACTGTCAATACAAGTGGAACTACAATTAAGTTACAATAGATAGATCAAACACATTCTTAAACTTAGATGTTATACAACTTACCAGTGAAATAAAACCTTCATATGTATGTGCATTTAGGTAACTGAATGAACTTCCACTGTCAAAGACTACAAAAAGATTCTTGAATCCTGTGCCTTTACCCCCAAATATGAGTTCTCCAGATCCTGCTGAATAGTGCTTCCTGTCACGTAAATATTGGTGAGAGAGGAGACTTTAGAAAGACAGTCTGCTTTTGGGATTTGAGTAAGAAGCGAGCATTACATGCGATCATGTGCCATAGGAGTCCAGACTATGCGTGAGGAATCATAAACCTCATTTCCAAAGAAGAGAAAGCCTCCTCCTCTACCACTCAAGCAATGGCCTACTACATTTCGCACCAAACCCTTGCTGTGAAGCTGAGACACAATGCTGGTTTTTCCTTTCCCAAGACCAAGCACTCCATCCAGGGGATGATAAGATTGACCAGGTAACTGATCATATCCGCACCTACAAAGTTACGAGAAAATGGAAACTGAAATTTTATTGATTTGTTAGTTCCTCATCTCCACAAATATGATAGATAAGTATTATTTCTCTTATCAAGAAAGCTTTAGAATCTGCTGAATGAACAAATTTAACTATTCTTACGTATTACCTATATTAACATTTAGCAAGTGTTGTGAAAGAGGGAATTATTAGAATCTTCTTTAAACAATTAAGCACTTCCATTAATTAAGTATCCAAATTTACAAAACAATTGTGAGGCTTCATGAAGGATAACCTCTTCAAAACAGCAAATCAGATGTCAGTGATCCTTCCAAACACTAACTACAGGGGTGTGAGCTTTTCTCTGTATTTCTTTTCTTTTTCTTAAGAAAAAATAAATCGTTTTACCTATCTGTAAAATATTTCTTAATTCTGTTTTGAAAGAAAACAAATAAGAATACAAGTATTGGGAAAAGGACATTACAACATATGTTTTTTCATACAAGCAAGACACAGAATGAGAGAGGATAAAGATTGCTAACCCTAAAGACAAACGAGGTATCATCCGAGCACCACTGGTCATGTTGAAGTGAAACACATCATTAAGTAGGACACCCAGAGATGAACCTCCATCGGCATAGTCAACCTGATAGTCACATTGTTCTGGACTCTCACATTTGTAATCAGCATGGTGCAAGGAGGCACATAGAGGGTCCTTGCATGGCACAAGGTCATTGTTTGGTTTGTAGAATGGATGAGGTGCCTACAAGTATAGAAGAAGTAGGATGAGAAATCTTCCATAAATATGAAATTTGTTCAAAGTTGATTATCAAAAGCAACAAGTTTCAAAATGATCCCATCAACAACTGATTAAACCAGGGGCATTACTTGGGAAAAGCAAAAGTCAGGAGAATTATCTCTCAATTATCAAATAATATCTTAAACATGATAGTTCTCCGGAAATATTTCTCAATTCTCTCTGTAGGTTGAATCCAATGATAGAACACTACTCCATAAGATTGCAATGATCATTTAATTTGAGATAGTAATAAGCCATTACAATTATGAGGAACCCAAACTACATAAAAACTAATTTGAATGCTCTTGTATTGAACTAGCATAAAAATGAGTTGTAAAAACAGTAAGAAAGATGTGTTAAGACTTTACTCTTGTGCAGCGAACACAGGGAGCATCACATTGCAGCCACGTGAGGTCGCTGCCAGTGTCAGGATCAAGAAAAAAAGGCCTTGGAGCCTGCCCTATATTGAGCTGAACATAGTAATAGCTGCAGAAGATAACTAATTAAATCAATTTAACTTAGCAAAGGAATATAGGGATTATAATCTTCCTATATACCAAAGACCGTGTGAAGTCCATTTTCTCCAAGGCGAACATACCTTTTGAAAAATTGGAGGTTTGTTCAACAACATAGTCTATACAAGTACTCTAAATGAATTCACTAATCACTTAATCTATTTCCTTAGGAGTCATTTGGTATTGGGTATGAGATGGACAAAGTTATTCCATGGATTAAGATATCCCATCCTTGTAGTACAAATGATGGGATAACTGGAGGCTAACTATACTCCTAACCCAACATATAATAAAATAATCCAGCAAGATTCTTATCCTTTATCCATTGTACCAAATGACCCCAATAACTAGAAAGGAGAAAATTAATGTGCACAACAGCATCATTGCATACCCAAGGGGATAGACATTGCCATAGAGTTGGAGGACAATTGAAGAAGAGACAACTGGATTGACCACTGATGAAGAAGCTGAAGAACTAGAAGACATCCTTTTCCACCATTTCTGCTGATGATGATTATCCCCTCCTCCTGCTACTGCTGAAACCACAAAGACCAACATCACAAGAATTTTTCCTCCCCCCATACTCAGAAAATGTTCTCTTCGTTTATTAATTCAGCAAAATCTTGCCACTATTTATATGTATCCCCACCCAATAGAAAAGTCAAGTGATTCTTTGGAAGGGATTTTAATTTACTTGAGACCTGAGGTTTAGTTTGGCATTTCTTCGATCCTCTGTTTACTCCTTGTCCTGCTTAAAGGACATTTGCTTGTGATTCTTCTTCCATCTCCTCATTTAACTTAATTTTCGTTAATAATATTTAAATTTGTATAAAGTAGAATAAGAAGATATCACATAATACATGTCAAACATCTCATAGGTATTGCATAGGACACAAATTACTTACCTAGAATGTATGTGTGACTTTATTAACTCTATATAAATTTAAGTGAATATGTGTGTGTGACTTTATCAACTCTATATAAATTTAAGTGAATATGAGTACACCAAAATTGAAGGTGTATGGGTTAATGACTAGGCCAAATTAAAAGGTATATTATTGCTATGTTCAATTTCCTTATGCCTTTATTAAAAAGAAAAAGGGTAAAAAATATCCTTAAACTATATAAATGGAACAATTTATATTTCGGTCTAAATAAAATTTATTATTTATTTTATTTTCTAACAAATTATTTATCTAATAATATTTTTTTAATTAGCAAATATTTATCCTACTTTAATTCGAGAAAAAAATTAAAAAATTCTTTTTTTTGCTTTACTATAATTACTATTTTTATCATCATCTAAATAAAAAGTAATATTAGGTTTACTATAGTCTTATATTTATGAAATATATTATTTGTTATAGGGATACGATGTTCTATTTTAATTGATAAAATGAGATTACGGAAAAAAATTATTCTCTTGTAATTTTATTAGTTAATGTAATTTTAAAAAAAAAAAGGATTCTTTAACAATAATATTTTTATTATGAACACAATTTATTTAATATATATAGTTAAAGAAGGACATTTCTTACCCATTTGGTAACAATAAGGACATTTTTGGACCAAAGTATAAATTAAAGATTTTTTTTGACCAAAGTATAAATCAAAAGCATTTTCGTTACTTTCATATAGTTTAAGGGAATTTTTTACCAGGTTCCCTTATTAAAAAATTAAGTATATTTAAAATTATAAAATTTAAAAATATTTTAATGATATTTAATATATCTTTACTTAAAATTATAAAATTTGAAGCTTATATTTTTGAACATTCTTAAACTCTTTTCCAAATATAAAATAATTAAAATGGAGTACATGTTTACTTTATTCCTTGCACCTTTATTTTGGTTTACTTTGGGAGGAAGGAGTCAACGTGACCCCAATAAATTATCTTATTGCATATCTGTTGAGTAATTCTTCTTTTACTTTACTTTGGATATTTTATAGAATGTAGACTAGGTTTTTTAGATTCTATTTTACATCTCAATTTTTTGAATAATTTCGAATTATATGCTTATATACCTTTGGATTATTATTAATTATATTAAAACGTTCCAATCTTACATAAGGATAAATCAAATCAAATAGTGATCCATACTTGAGTTTAAATACATAGCAATACAATCAATAGGCTATGTAAAATATATGCATAATTTAGTGTTTTTGTTTATCATAGTAAATGTATAATAACACCTCGAATTGAACATAATAGACATATGAAGAGCATACGATCGATTGTGCTATTACATTCTCCTTACTCTGACATAGACCAGTAATACTCAACACTATCCCTCAGCAAAATATTTCAGTAAGTGAACTCTTGTTGTCTTTTTCTTACTTGAATTTGCTACACTTAAATCGATGGTCTTTTGAAACAATCTCTTTCTTTTCATGAAGTAGTAATAAGATCTAAACACACCCTCTCAACACCCTATTTTGTGGGATTTTGAATATATTGCTACAATTAGGGGTGAGAAAATTTAACTCAACCCATTCAACCCGCCCTACTCGTTGAAGTTTGGACAAATTAATAAATCGCTCATTTATTAGCTCAACCTATCTCAACCCGACCCATTTCAACTCATTTAAAATTGGCTTGGTATTCAACCCGAATTTACTCGAGAGAGATCTTGACAAAATATTTGTAAAACATCTTTTTTTAAAAAAAAAAATTGATATGTTTTATATAGCCAAAATAAAAAAAATATAATTTAATTAAGTACTAAAATATTGAAAAAGAACAAATAAATTAAGTAAAACTTAGTAAAAGTTGGGTCTGGTTGGATCTTGACCCTCTCTATAACCCATTATCCAATCGGTTTTGATCCAATTCATTTTGACCCAAGCAAATTTGGGTTGGGTTGGATCTTGATCCATTATAACCCGCTCAAATTTGACCCAACCCGCACAATTGTCACCCCTAGTTGCAAATGATCTTGAAGGTCATTTTTTTCAATGATCTTGAAGGTCATTTTTGGTATTTTTGATAAAATTATTATTTTACCTCTCTCCGATAGTAGTGTCGAGTCCTACTTGATTGTTTTTGAAAGTTGATTATTAAAATTTTTGTGAAAATGGAAGTTTTGTTAAAGAGTTGCGTTTTGAAGGCTTGAGTTGCTTAATTTTGAGTTGTAGAGTCATGTGGAGATTCAAGTCTCGAGACGATATTCTGTCGATTCCATCAGTTCCGAAATATGAAAATTGATCTATCAAAATCAGATTTGGAATCGTTACGTGAATTTAAGGTCGGAAGTTGAAAATTGAATTAAAGTTTGACTTTGGTCAACATTTTGAGTTTGGGTGCTCGGATTGAATTTCTAATGATTTCGGGAGGTGATTTTAGCTGTAGAATAAACCTTGGTATAATTTTGAGTGTTTCAATAGTATTTTGGTATTTTAAATGCCTTATATTTGTTTAGTTATGACTTATTGAGTTTCGAGTCAAGGAGATGCCAAATTCGATTACCTACGATCTAATTGAGTTTGAAGCATCACACTTACTAGGGGAACAATATGGTTTGTGTGTATGGGGTTCCAAATAAATCTCGAGTATCATTTTATGATTATAAGCGTTGTTGAAAGTTGTTGATATCTATTTTTATCCTTCACATTCACGACATTAAGCTCTATGTTTACAATATTAAGCTCTGTGTTCGCGAAGGCTACATGTTTGGGACCTTTGCGATAGCGGCACTTAGACCACATTCATGGGACAGGTGTAATCTGACCTCTGCATTTGCAGCAATAGGTCAGCGCTCATGGAAGGTTAATTAGATTAAGCTCCGCGATCGCGACACTAGGCCCGCATTCGCGGAGAAGAACATTTAAATGAACAATGAACAGTTTTAATGTAGGGGTTTTTACCTATTTTCACCATTTTTAATATTCTCAAACTCGATTTAGGCGATTTTGACTTGATTTTTGAAGAGGAATACATTGGGTAAACTATTTTAAACTTATATCTTCACTTCCCACTGATTATTTCTTGATTTTAACCTCAAACTTAGGGATTTCAATTGGAGAAATTGAAAATTTTTCATGAACTCCAATTATTAACAAAAATAGTGATTGTGGGCTTATTTTAACATCATTTTTAAAATGCTTTTTGTCATTAGTTTCCTAAACCTTGAGGGACATTTTCATATGAAAATTTTTAGATTTCAACCTCGTATTTTAGTATTGATTTTTTGGACCTTTTTGTCACATCCCAAAGCGAACAATACCTCACAGTGTTGGGCCAGGCCGTTACAGTTGGTATCAGAGCCGACTCTCTGCTAGTACGGTGGTGGGGCAAACCTCAGCGAGGATGCTGAGTCCCTACAGGGGGTGAGTGCAGGGATGGCAATACGTAACGCCTGTAGCTCACTTAGGCGAATCCCACATTGGAAAAAGAGGGGGATTTCCTGGGCTATATTAGTAAAGGACTGGAACTAACATTGTGAGGCGCCTTTTGAGGACGAAACCGTGAGGGGGACGACGACACGTAATGCCCCAAAGCGGACAATACCTCACATTGTTGGGCCAGGCCGTTACACTTTTTGTCACAACTTGAACCTAGGGCCTAGTCGTGACACCGTGAAGGTGACACCTGAAGGTGCCCCATCCAAATCTCTTGTTATATCATAAGCATACATGAGGTAAATAAGCAATCATGAGAATAAGCAAGTGGGAGAAAGCATCATAAGAGTCAAACGTTTCCCTTTAAGGGAAATTACAACACCTTTAGTCCAATACATGGCTCTACATACTTGATCTTGGCGAGTACTAGAACATAGCTTTACTATCTCACCCTCAAAATTAGAAAGTACAAATGTCTTAGAAACATCAACATAAGCAAGAACATAAGAGCTTGTCCCCGAAGCATGGAAACTCACCAATTTTTAATAACAATACCAAAAGCTAGCCATAAAAGTGAGGAGTGATATTGTCATCCATCTCTACATGGTGATATTGTGCAGGCAAGAGTATACATTAGTATGTTGGAATTTACTAAGTATGTAAGCATGAAATACACTAATGAACATCCTACATAATAGCAATATGCATAGACATAGCAATAGAATAAGGATAAGATTGCATGAACCAACACACCTTTAAAATCATGTGTGGAAGTATCATAAAATATTTCATATCCTAGTAGATATACATATGTGGGAATAAGACCATATATAATCGACAATAAGTTCATACAGAAAATTACATGAAATTTTGATGACCCCTCTACACTGAAGAAAAAAGGAGTCTACTTTGCTAAGGTAGACCTAACCTTATAGCTACGCTTATCCTAGCCTGGTGAGAACCCATCATTTGACCTCATCCTTTAGGCTCTATCCTAGCACAATGAGTGTCCAATGCTAAAGCTAAATGGATCTACTAGGACACGTTATAGGCATATAAATATCTTCATCATTCCTATGGTGACACCTAGTTATGAGACTAGAGGATTTATGTAAGGACCCTTGGAGATAGTCAACTCACACACAAGCTCATTTGGTGTTAAGTCATATCCCACCGAATATATAATTATGCATACACATAGACACTATCATAGTTTGGAAATAATACTTTTATAGCTTTGTAAAATTGACACTATAACCTTATCATATCATAGGAATTGTCCATCTACATAACTTTTCATATAGTGTGCGCATATTCCCATCTTATCATCATGTCATAAACATTAAGGTCTTAAGTCATCCTCATCCTCATCCTCCTTATCATCATCATAATCATCGTCATCATCATCATCATAACATCTTGTAAGAATCGGGACTTTAAATGACCTTAAGGGTGCTTAGAATATGGTTCCGCAATTTTTTTTACCAAGGTGATGCCTTGCGTGCACCTCCACGGGCCGTGTGACTTATCACAGGCCATGGGGAGGGGCCTTGATGTTGCCCTTGGCCTTTTATGTAGAGTGTTAGCATTGATGTGGAGTTTAATACCAAGTAACACACCACATTAACCCCACATGGTCCGTGTGAGGCTTCATTGGCCATGTGATGGACTATATGTAAGACCTTGGCCTTGAAAATACACATTTTTGCCAGGGCACTTAATACATGGACCTTTCACGGACCGTATAACCCTTCACAGTCCATGAAGTGCTCCGTATAGACTTTGGTGTGAAAATTTTCTAAGTTGGGATCATCATCTCGGAACTTTGTCAACGAAGAATTTTTCTAAGTGAAGTTTCACGGGAGACCACACGGTTTGTGTGACCTCTCACCAACTGTGACCCTCTGTATGGGTGTTGGCGTGTAATTTTTTCAAGTATGAATTACCGTCTTGGATCTTCGTTAGTCAAATAATTTCAAAGTGTTGGATCATGGAGGAGTCACTTGGTCTGTGTGACCTTGTACAAATCGAGAGACCTTCTCATGGGACGCCTAGCAACATTTTTCTATCTGATTCATTAATGGCATTTTCATAATTATAGCCTCTCCTAAAGGACTTTTGTGACCTTTTATGCTATCTTAAGACATTCAAATGACATATACTCTTCTTCCATCATTCAAATTCATTCTCACACTTAGAATTATATTCAAACCCTCTTAAGAGATCCTCTTAAAGACTCTAGTGGAATGTAGTTTGGGAATCAAGGAAAGACTCTATTATTCATCAAATTTTTCTTTTTTCTTCTTGTTGAATTTAGGTATGTGGGATTGATTCATTGTCCCTTATAACCATGAAGACCCAAACTCATTTACTTTGATTTTCATGAAATTTAGCTTACTTTAATTATGGGATTTTACGATTATTGTTTATTTAATTCAATTAAGATATGGGCTATACTTTATTGTTGATTTTAAATTGATTTAAGCCCTAATATGTTGAATTACATGAATATTATGAAGATTTTAATATGCAATGTTCCTTTAAAGTCTGATTTAAGTATGGGCAATCTAAATTGTGATTTCAATGTGGGTGTTACTTATGGATTTACTTGAATTTCCTATTATATTGTTGATTTTAGATTGAATCTCCATTATCAATGATAATCTCATATCATCCATGACATACGTATTCATAAGCATTGAATTTTGATGAAAATGATTTGGTGGGTGAATTCCACATATGTTTATGAAATGATTTTGATAAAATTATGCTTATGATAAGAATGTAACCACATAAATGTCTATTGATATTGGCTCTTTGAGCATATTGTGTGTATACACCATATTGTTATAAGCGAATGAGCTATTCCTAGGTATGAAAAGTATGGATTGAATTATGATTTGACTTTTAAACCCAAGTATTCATTGAAATAATTTGAATGACTTGTTCCTCTTTTGAAAGTATGTATATGTATAAAAATTCTTGTGGGATGTTGACTTAGCAGCGAATGGATTAGGGGTGTCAGGGCTATCCCCATGGGTCATCTCTCTTTCCTTGAACTATGTGCCAACATAGGTATATGGTAGTTATTACTGAAATGACTGGGTCGTATGGGATGGTTACACATTTGATAAGGTATGATATGAAAATCCTTCTGAAATGATTGGGTCATAAGGAAGGTGTCCATCACAATGAAATGACTTGGTTGTAAGGTGTGGTATAGATTACGCTTGGCAAGTAATCTTCTCTTACTGATAGGAGGTCTACATCAGGCAAATTCATGTAATAGCTCGCATGGGTTTGAGATGTCATTATGATCACATCCTATCTATATATCTGCATTACGATATTTTATGTATCATGGATTTTATGGCATATTTTTATATTGTCTTTCCTTGCTATATATATATATATCACTTTTTATATTATGTGCCCTTGTCATCTAACGTTGAATGAAGGTTTTATAAGTCATATGCATTACAAGCCCACATACTTAGTATATTCAAATGTACTTAGATTATCCAGTGATAATGAGTTGGGGAATCAGAGGGAACACAATATCCTAGTTTCTCTCCATATTGAGTTTTCTCTCGTAATATTTAGTCAGTTTTATTTTCTTATTGATTATGGCAAACCCCCCTCCCTTAGAAAATTAAGTTGGTTAACTACTCGAATTGCAAATTGGTGAATTTTCATGAGTCTACATATTCCCTGTGGGTTCAACCCTAACCTTGGTTAGGTTATATATCTTGACAACGACCACTTTATCCTAAAAGGAGGTGTAACTTGGGCGACATCAAAATTTTAGCGCCGTTGTCGGGGAATACGACTAGATTTAGTAAATTCATTAGTAATTCGAGTGTTAATCCTTAGTTCCTGTATTTTACTTTTGTTTGTTGTTTTTGTTTCTTTTTAGGGAATAGGTGTAGTGTATTGCCAACACTCAGAGTCAAGGCAATCCCTTAACTTCGTTTGATCTAGAGATCCACAGAATATTGAGAAGAGTGACCCATGACAATGCCAACAACATGGCCAATGTAGCTCTGAATAGAAATAGCAATGAGAATGCTGAGAATGAGAATCCACCTCCACTTGAGGATATTTCCCCACAGCCTCAGGACTTCAATGCCAATTCTTACTAGTGGAATGAGTACATCTGAATCCTATGGCTATGAAGGTGACTGGAGCTATTGTGTTTCCATCTCTACCGGCAAACACAAAGTTCACAGTCTTTAGTGGATCACTTCAGATGCTACAGAACCATGGGCTATATGCGGGCTTACCATCGGAGGATCCTCATAGCCACCTACACAATGTGGCATTTGTCTATAAGAGTGTGGAGGGAACACAGAATATGTCTGTGGATGTTGTGGGACTTCGTGACTTCCCATTCTCTCTTGTAAGAAATGCAACATTATAGTTATCTGAGCTCCTCTAAGGGTTGATTAGCAGTCTGATAGGATTGCAGAGGGCATCCATAGCAAGGTACTTCATTAAATCGAAGAAGCTCTAGTTGGAAGACCGGATCAATGACTTGGTGCAACTTCCTGGTAACTTAATCATTGCCACTTGGGAGCAGTTCAGTAGGCACTTGAAGGGTACTCCAGGCCAACAAATTGTAGACAAAACCTTGGTAGAGAACTTCTAATGAGCGCTGTATGTGAATAGTCAAGCATGTGGTGACAGACTCTTGGGAGGTTTGTTCATAAAACAACCATTCGTAGAAGTTGCTGAGCAGCTAGATAGGGTGGCTAAACTATACCACATGGCATTTCACGACCCAAGCCTAGGACCTAGACGTGATATGGGAATGTGAACCCAAAGAGACCCAAACAAGCCTTTTAGCATATCAATCACACATCCTTGGTCACGGAAGCAAAGTAAATAACATCAAGAAAGAATAAGCAAGAGTAAAGGGAATAAGGGAAGTCTTTAATAGCTTAAATAATAAAAGAGTTAAGCTCAAACACTATTACATCATTAGTTCCAACAACACCTCTAAATATAGACTTGAGTGGGGGCCAAGACATTTTTTGGGCTCATCCTCATAGTATAAAGAGTTTAACATTAAGAAATGACAGAGGCAAGAGTAGCATAGCTAATGTCCCCGAACTTTGAGGACTCAGCAATAGCTTATTTCCTAGATGACCAACTAGCCACGGGAAGGAAGATCGTGAGGGGCTCCGGTTCCTACATAGTAAAATCATATAGGCATAGAGTATGCGTTAGTGCATTTGAATGTACTAAGTATGTAGGATTAAATGCAACAAGAGATAGACAACATAATCAAAATGTATATGCATAAGCAATGGGTAAGTATAATAGCAATATGGTATGCATGATCAATACTTGAAGTAAAACATGCTTATTAGAACATATTACATGTGTGTGAAGAGACCATCATCATACACCAAGCAAAATAGTACTTGGAATCCAAGGCATATCACCCCTTGGAAGGTGATTGAGGTATATACCCCTTAATTGGTAGATGGGCATGTCACCCTCCATCATAGTGGTCAAGGTATATACCCCTCAACATGGTAGATGGATATGTCACCCCCCTTCAAAGTGGCCAAGGTATATACCCTTCAACATGGTAGATGGACATAAAACCCTCCATCATAGTGATTAAGGTTATACCACTTAACTGGTAGATGGACATAGCACCCTTCATCATAGTGGTTGAGGCATAACACCCCCTAAACAAGGTGTGGTCAACTTGCAACACTATAGTTACTTTTCATGAATTTGACATATACATACATTTCGTTAATCATCATAAAGTCGACTCATAGGCAATGTAATAGAACATCAATAACTCAAGAATCTATAACCGAACATTTTATCAAACACTTGGTGGATGTGTAATGCTAGTTTAAAATCATGCAATTCAAGAGTGAAATCATGTGAAAAAACTTAATATAAATCTACCCACCAACACTTGCTAACACCCTCATGCAAGATATATTGAAATCCTTTATCAAATCTCATCATAGAAAAAAAATTCATAGCTCAATACATGCTTAAACAATCCACATTTCATAAGACCCCAACATATTTTAGATTCAAATTCATAGTAAGGAGTACCCATAGATAATCAACTTGAAAACATACAATTTACATAAAAGGGAAGGTTAGGCACCATGGATGAAAGGACCCAATGGTTGAAACCTACAGACGTCAACTTTGGAGATTTCCTTGATGAAGATTTTAATGAGGACTTGAAGCTTGAATGAAATTCTTGAGATCCAAAAAGAGTTTGGGACACTTGAATTTGGATGAAATATTTGGCTAAGTGTTAGAGAGGGTTTTGGAGAATGACTTGAATGATATGGAGTTGAAAAATGACTAAGTATAGGTTTTTTTATGCATAGGGAGGCTTAGGACTAAGACTCCAAAGACTTAGCCCAAAATGAGAAAAACTGGCAACAAAATACACTGCTCCGCGATGGCTCCGCGAAAGCACACCCCCACTGTTTTGCCCTAACTTGGAAAAATCAAATTTTTCTATGATTGCTTTAAAATCGAGGTGATACCCATTTCCCACTAAAATTTGACCCTGATCAAGATATGAAGTCAAATTTTGATATCATGTACGGATTTTGAGATATATGGAAATTACGATTATGGGCATTTTTAGGCACATTTTCGGGTACTTTTTGGGTCGTTTCAATATCTTTCCCTTGGGAACATTCATTCCTTAATGTCAAATAGGCATACATAGGAAGAGTACTCATGAAGGAATCATCCCAAACAAGAATGCAACAATGCACTTAACACCATTTTCAAAAATCTCAACATAAGTGTCCAAATCACCAAAATTTACTAACATAAACATTAATGCATGAAAATGACATAAGGGCTGAAACTTAAGACTTGAAATCACATAGGGGACTTGAATTAGTACCTTAGGATTGAGTGGAATGGAAGAGGCGGGGATATTGCTTTGCATATCCGCCTCAGCTTCTCATGTGGCACTTTCAACTTGTTGGTTTCTCCAAAGGACCTTAACAGAAGCTACATCCTTATTCCTCAACCTCTTCACTTATTTATCCAAAATTTCTACCGGAACCTCTTCATAAGTTGTATTGTCTTCAACAACACCCACAACATCAAGAGGCATAATGGGACTTGGGTCACCCACACACCTCCTCAACATAGACACATGGAAGACCGGATGAACCATATTCATATCATTAGGCAACTCCAACTCATAGGCCATGTTGCCAGTCCTCCTCAACACTCTATAAGGACCCATAAATCTTGGACTCAAATTACCCTTTTTACCAAAATGAACCACACCTCTCATGGGTGAGACCTTCAAATAGACCCAATCACTAACCTTAAATTCAAGATCCCTTCTCCTCACATCGGCATAGGACTTTTGTTGACTTTGGGCTGTTTTTATTCTTTCCCTTATCATACTCACCTTCTCCATGGTCTCCATAACCAAATCCGGACCCAACAAATCCATCTCCCCCACCTCAAACCATCCAACCGGGGATTTACAATATCTACCATAGAGAGCCTCAAAAGGAGCCACATGAATGCTTGAACCATAACTATTTTTGTAAGAAAACTCAATGAGTAAAAGATGTTCATCCCAATTAATCTTAAACTCCAAAACACAAACTCTAAGTATATCCTCAAGAGTTTGGATAGTTCTTTTGGCTTGGCCATCCGTTTGAGGGTGAAAGGTCGTACTAAGCTTTACCTTGGTACCAAGAGCTCTTTGGAAGGACCTCCAAAAGTAAGAAGTGAATTAAGTACCATGATCCGAAATGCTAGACAAAGGCAACCTATGGAATCTAACCAATTCATGAATGTATAATCTAGCAGAATCTTCGGCACCATATATAGTTTTAACCGGTAGGAAATGAGCCGACTTTGTCATTCTATCCACCACAACCCAAATAGAATCAAAATGCTTTCTAGTCTTAGGCAACACAACCACAAAATCCATATTAATTTCCTCCCACTTCTAGGTTGGAATCTCTATATCTTGGGCTAGGCCACTCAGCCTTTGATGCTCGGCTTTAACTTGTTGATAATTCTGATAGTTGATCACAAACTTAGCAATGTCTCTGTTCATACCACCCCGCCAAAACACTTCCTCAAATCTCTATACATCTTTGTAGAAATAGGGTGAATAAAACAGGAAGAATTATGAGCCTCATCTAAAATATTCTTTCTCAAGTCATCAACATTAGGCACATACAACCTACCCTGCTACCTAAGGGTACCATCTCCCACTTAGGAGAAAACCTCCACCTTACCATCCCTCACTAAGGCCTTCAATCCTAAAGAGGTGGGGTCAAGATCTTGTTTTGCTTTCAGATCCTCAACCAATGAAGATTTAGAACCATCAACAACCACAACACCACCATTATTGTCACGACCTAATCCTAGGGCCTAGACGTGACCGGCGAATGAGGAACCTAAAGGAACCCCAAACAAGCCTCATAGCGTATACATTACACATCCTTGGTCGCGAAAGCAAGATAATTCATCATAAGAAACATAAACAAGGGGTAATTGGGACTGTGGGAGAGAGACTTATATTTAAATAGCTTGAATATCATAAGTGAGTCAAAGCTCAAGCATAATACATATCTTATCCAACAACACCTCTAGCATAGAACTTAGCGGGGGCCAGGACAAGCAACCGGGCTCAACCTCATAGTCAAAGTATTCCAAAAAGGAAAGATAGTCTTTAATACATAGCATAAGAACATAGATATTTTCATCGGACAAGAGGACTCACCAACTAGCTTGAATGGATGCCACTAACCACATCGAGGAAGATGATGACCAAATGGAGCTCCGGTTCCTACATGGTAATATCATGTAGGCATAAAGTATGCGTTAGTACATTTGAATGTACTAAGTATGTAGGATGCAATGCAATACGAGATAGATAACATAATCGAAATGCATAAACATAGACAATAGATAGCATAGTAACGATACAACATGTATGAATGATTCTTGAAGTAAAATCATGCTTGTATAAATCATAATGCATAAGTAGAAGGAGACCATCATCATAGACC
Organism: Solanum clarkiae; assembly: GCA_011800125.2. NCBI lineage: Eukaryota > Viridiplantae > Streptophyta > Magnoliopsida > Solanales > Solanaceae > Solanum > Solanum clarkiae. The sequence goes on from JAABOM020000096.1 coordinate 6,121,887, forward strand.
AAGCAACTAATGCTTAGAATCAAAGGTTTGGCACCCCCTCGGAGGGTGATCAAGGTATATACCCCTTAATTGGTAGATGAACATCACACCTTTCATCAAGATGGCCAAGGTATCAACTCCTCAACAATGGTTAATGTACATCCCACCCTTCATTTAGGTGGTCAAGGTATCAAACCCCTTACCGGTTAATGGACATCACATCCTCCATTTAGGTAGTCATGGTATCAACCAGTGGCAGATCCAGGATTTTAACTCAGGGGGTTCAAAATATAAATCAACAATTTACAAAGGAATAATTAAGAAAAGTTAAAATAAATAATACTTTAAGTGGGATTCAAACCCTAAGCAGGAGGGTTCATTTGAAACAAAATCTACCATTATGCTAGACTTTGCTTATTATTTAGAGGGTTCAAATTTAACATATATTCTAAAATATAGAAAATTTACCTTATATATACAGTGTATTTTTTTGCTTAGAGGGTTTGGATAAACCCCCTCAGTACACCCTAGGTCCACCCCTGGCATCAATCCCTTACCGGTTAATTGACATCATACCCTGCAATTAGGTAGTCAAGGTATCAACCCCTCAACAATGGTTGATGGACATCACACCCTCCACCAAGGCGGTCAAGGTGTAGCACCCCCTCAACAAGGCACAATGATTTTATAATAACATAGATATTTCTCATAAATATAAATCATATAAATATTCATTTTATCATCATAAAGTCATTCAACTAATAAGACATGCTTTAGACCTTTATTTCCTTAATAAACACATCCGGACATTTCATCAAACACTTGGCGGGTGTGTAAAGGTAGGGTAAAACCATGAAATATAGAGGCGAAATCATGCAAGTAAATCCATTGTAAAACTATCAATTAACACCTTGCAATACCCTCAAGCAATATACATCAAAACCCCTCATCAAATCTCACATTAGATCCAAGATTTATAGCTCAAAACATAGCAAAACAGTCACAACTTTACATAGCTTTAACATAGTTCACAGACATGATCATATTAGTAAATACATTTGTAAAATCAACTTTAGATCGTGCAAATTTGAGTAAAAAGGATGCTAGAGCACCATGGGTGAAAGGACCCAATGGTTGAAACCCGCATACCTTAGCTTTTGAGAAGCTCTTGATGAAGATTGAAAATAGAGACTTGAAGCTTGAAGGAAATCCTTAGAGCCGGAAGAGGTTTTGAGACTTGAATTTAGGAGTGAAAAATACGGCTAAGTGTTTGACTGAGTATTGGGGAATGTTTAGGATGATATGAAGGCGAAATATGGCTAAGTATAGGTGTTTTAGTGACTGAAAACACTTAGGCTCAAGACTTAAAAGTATTGGACTGAGTTAAGAAAACAGTGCCAAAAATAGGTTCCATAACGTGAAAAGTCCACTATTTTCAGCACACTTGGAAATTTCATAATTTGATTCAGTTCCTTTAAAATCGAGGTTAGACCCATTTTCCACTCAATTTGACCCCATGAACAAGATATAATGTCGGATTTTCGAAATAACGAATGGATTATTAGATACATGGGAATTTATGATTCCGGGTATTTTCAAGGCACATTTTCGGGTACTTTTTGGGGTCGTTTCAATTATCAACCTCTTCCAACCTAACCCCCAATTGTCACAACCCAAGCCTAGGGCCTAGACATGACACAGTTAATGGGGACTCGACAGGACCCCATTTAAGCCTCTTAACATATCATTACATATCCTTGGTCGTGGAAGCAATAAAACAACAATAAGAGATAGTACAAAGGGGAACATGGGGCTAAGGGACATCCTTGATACCATATAAACATAACAAGCCTATAAAATAGCATTAATACATTATAAGGTTCCCACAATACCTCTACTACATAGATAGGAGCGAGAGTCAAGACAATCTACAAGCTTACCCTCATAGTCATAAGTTGCCAACATAAAGAGAGTTAATACATAACATAAATCAAGAGAAGCATGTCCTCTAAGTTGAGGACTCATCAACTTGCTCTGAGAGAAATCGTAATAGCCACGTGGAGGAGGGGGTTGATTAAGTGGAGCTCCGATTCCTACATGTTAATATCATGTAGGGGTAGAATATGTGTTAATATATTTGAATGTACTATGTATGTAGGATGCAATGCGACAAGAGATAGGCAACATAATCGAAATATATAATTGGGCAATAAATGAGCATATAGCAATATTACATGAGTGATACTTGAACTAAAACATGCTTGCATAGAACATATTACATGTATAGCAAGAGACCAACATTATGATGGTGGTCACACCCCGCTATCCATGGTGATTGAGGTATTAACCTATTAATTGGTTGATGGTGGTCACACCCCGCCATCCATGGTGATTGAGGTATCAACCCCTCAATTGATTGATGGTGGTCTCACCTCGCCATCCATGGTGATTGAGCTCTAGCACCCCCTAAATTAGGTATAGTTAACTTGCAATACTATAGATGCTTTTCATTAAATCAACTCATATATACCTTCCTTTCATCATCATAATGTCATAAAAGTCATAAGTCATGCAATGGATCATCAATGGATCAAGAACCCTAAACCCGACATTTTATCAAACACTTGGTGGGTGTGTAATGCTAGTGTAAACCATGTAATTAAGGAGTGAAATCATACAAGAAATCTTGAAGTAAATCAACCCACCACAACTTGGTAATACCACTTTGCAAAATACATTGAAACCCCTCATTAAAACTCATCATAGATCTTAGATTCATAGATCAAAACATGCATAAACAGTCACACTTTTATGAAACCCCAGTTTATAGTCAAATTCATAATAGAAGACCCGTAAGTAAAATCAACTTAGAAACATATAATTTAGGTAAAAAGGAATCTTGGGAACCATGGGTGAAAGGAACCAATGGTTGAAAGCCACATACCTTAGCTTTGGAGAATTCCTTGTTGATGATTGGAATGATGACTTGAAGCTTGAATGAAATCCTTAAGATTCGGAATGAGTTTTGGCACTTGAATTTTGAGTGAAATATTTGTCTAAGTGTTTGAGAGAGTATTGGGGAATGTTTTGTATGATATGGTATTGAAATATCGCTAAGTATAGGTATTTTCATGTATAGAAAGACTTATTCCCATGACCCAAAAGCCTTGAACCGAGATAAGATGATTGGGCAAAAATAACACTTGGGCGCGCCCAAAGCGCGTCGCGCCTATGGCACAAACCCTTACAGGAAATTGCCAAATTTGAAACTTGAAATTATGATTCGGTTGCTCTAAAATCGGGGTTAGACTGATCTCCCACTAACTTTTGTGCCCTGATCAAGAATATGCAGTCGGATTTTCGATATCCTGCACGGATTTTGAGATATATGGAAATTACAATTTCGGGCACTTTCGACGCACATTTTCGAGCACTTCTTGGGGTCATTTCAATATCCCCCCCTTGGGAACATTCATACCCGAATGTTAAAGAAACATATATAATAGTCGTACATAAGATAATTTCAACCCACACAAGAATGCAATAATGCACTTAAACATCAATTTTAAAATCTCAACATAAGTGTAAAAATCACCATGAACTTATCAACATAAACATGAATGCATGCAAGTGACATGGGGGATGAAACATAAGACTTGGAATCACATAAGGGACTTAGAATTAGTACCTTAGGCTTGAGTAGAATGGAAGAGATAAGGATATCGCTTTTGCATGTCGGCCTCGGCCTACCATGTAGAACTTTTGACTTGTTGATTCCTCCAAAGGACCTTAACGTAAGCCACATCCTTGTTCCCCAATCTCTTCACTTGTCTATCCAAGATCTCTACTGGAACCTCTTCATAAGTCAAGTTTCCTTCAACAACACCCAATGGAACAATAGCATTCGGGTCACCCACACATTTCCTCAACATGGATACATGAAAGACCAGATGAACCAAGTCCATTTCACTAGGCAACTCCAACTCATAGGCTACCTTAACATTCCTCCTCAACACCCTATAAGGACCCACATATCTTGGACTTAATTTATCCTTCTTACTAAAAGGAGCCACACCCTTCATGGGTGAGACCTTCAAATATACCAATCACCAACTTTAAATTCAAGCTCTCTTCTTCTCAAGTTGGCATAGGACTTTTGGCGACTTTGTGCTGTTTTCAACATTTCCTTAATCAACCTTACCTTCTCCATAGCCTCCATGACTAGATCCGGACCCAATAAAGCCATTTCTCCCACTCAAAACCACCTAAACGGTGATCTATAATGCCTACCACAGAGGGCCTCAAAAGGAGCCATACCAATACTAGAACGATAGCTATTATTATTAGAAAACTCAATCAATGGAAGATGATCACCCCAACTACCCTTAAACTCCCTCACACAAGCTCTAAGCATATCCTCAAGAGTTTGGATAGTCCTTTCGGCTTGGCCATCCATTTGAGAGTGAAAGGTCGTACGAAGGTTAACATTGGTACCAAGATCTCTTTGGAAGGACCTCAAAAGGTGAGAAGTGAATTGAGCACCACGATCTAATGTGATGGACAAGGGAACCCCATGCAATCTAACCAATTCATGAATGTATAGTTTAGTATAGTCTTCCGCCCCATAAGTAGTCTTAACTGGTAGGAAATGAGCCGACTTTGTCATTTTATCAACCACAACCCAAATAGAATCAAAACCCTTTATAGTCTTAGGCAACCCAACCACAAAATCCATGTTTATTTCCTCCCACTACCAAGTAGAAATCTCTATATCTTGGGTTAGGCCACCCGACCTTTGGTGTTTGACTTTGACTTTTTGGCAACTATGACAACCAAATACAAATTTGGTAATGTCTTTCTTCATACCTCTCCATCAGAACACATCCCTCAAATCCCTATACATTGTGGTAGAACCAGGGTAAATAGAATCAGAAAAATTATGAGCCTCATCAAGAATCCTCTCTCAAGTCATCAACACTAGGCACAAACAACCTACCTTGGTACCTAAAGGCACTATCTCCCCCTTGGGAGAAAACCTCCACCTTGCCATCACTCACCAAAGACAAATTCTAACAAGGAGGGATCAAGATCTTGCTTTGCTTTTATCTTATCAACCAAGGAAGATTTTGAACCATTAACAACCACAATGCCACCATTATCAAACTCTTCCATCCTAACCCCAAATCTAGCCAACTGATGGACCTCTCTAGCCACCTTTTTTTCGCTACCACCAACATGAGCTAGGCTACCCATAGACACCCTATTCAAATCATCGGCCACAATATTAGCCTTATCGAAATGATAATGCGCACTCTCATCATAATCCTTAAGAAGCTCTTACCACCTTCGTTTTCTCAAGTTGAGATCTTTTTGAGTGAACACTTATTGGAGACTCTTATGATCGGTAAACACAATAACATAGACCTCATACAAATAATGACGCCAAATTTTCAAAGAAATAACCACGGCGGCCAATTAAATATCATGAGTAGAATAAGTCTTTTCATGCACCTTAAGTTTCCTAGAAGCATAGGCTATCACCTTACCATTTTGCATCAAGACACAACCCAAACAAATCCAGGAGGTATCACAATACACCACAAACCCTTCCAACCTTCCGATAGAGACAAAATTGCAACGGACACAAGCTTATCCTTCAAGGTTTGGAAACTCCTCTCACACTCATCGGTCTACATAAACTTAGCCTTCTTTTGAGTTAACTTAGTCATGGGAGAAGCAATAGAAGAGAACCCATTCACAAACCTCCGATAGTAACCCACTAAGCCCAAGAAGCTTCTAATGTCCGATGGAGTCAAAGGTCAAGGCCAATTTCTAATCACTTTCATCTTTTTAGGATCCACCTTAATACCATGCCATAGCACCACATGACCTAGAAAGGCAACCTCTTTCAACCCAAATTCACATTTACATTTTTGATACTTTGCATACAACTTCTCTTCCCTCAATATTTGCAACACTACCCTCATATGACTCACATGCTCCTCCTCACTATGAGAGTAGATCAAGATATCATCAATGAAGACCACCACAAACAAAGCAAGGTAGGGTTTGAAGACCCTCTGCATAAGATCTATGAAGATAGCCGGTGCATTGGTCAATCTAAAAGACATAACCATAAATTCATATGCCCATACCTAGTCTGGAAGGCCATCTTGGGAATGTCATACTCCTCACCTTCACTTGACGCTACCCATACCGATGATCAATCATAGAGAAGTGACTAGACCCTTGAAGTTGGTCAAACAAATCATCAATCCTTGGTAGAGGATACTTATTCTTGATGGTAACCTTATTAAGTTGCCGGTAGTCAATGCGCTTTCTAAAGGACCCATTTTTCTTCTTCGCAAACAACACTGGTTCACCCTAAGGTGATTCTCTAGCCCTAATAAAATGTTTCTCCAATAAATTCGTCAATTGCTCCTTCGACTTGTTTAACTCCGCCGGGGCCATACGGTAAGGGGGAATAGAAATGGGTTGAGTATCGGGAGGGAGGTCTCTACAAAAATCTATTTCCCTTTTGGGAGAAACACCAGGAAGGTCATTTGGAAAGATATCAAGGAACTAATGAATCATCGGGACCGACTCTATAGGAAGGACTTTGGACTCAACATCCCTAACCCTCACCAGATGATAAAGACACCCTTAGAGATCAACTTTTTGGCTTTAATGCAAGAGATAAACCTACCTTTGACCACCATATCATGACTCTCCCAGTCAAGGACGGGTTCATTTGGGAATTAGAATTTGACCATACGGGCTCTACAATCAATAGAGGCATAATATGCATGCAACCAATCCATCCCAAGAATGACATCAAAATCCACCATATCCAATTCAACAAGATCATAAGGCAATATTTTATGTAAGGTGAAAATGGGACAATTTTTATAGACCTTTCTAGAAATAATAGATGCAAAATAGGAGTAGACACCTCGTAAGACTCACACAACAATTTGGTTCAACATGAAACTTTTTGGCAACAAAAGGAGTAACAAAAAAAAAGAGTGGCACTCGGGTCTATCAATGCATACACATCTAAATCAAAGACTTTTAACATATAGGTGATGATATCAGGGCACCTCATCAACCCGTTGTCTCCTTTGAAGAGTATAGAAATGATTGTGCCTTGGGGTGCCACATTGTTGGCCTCCTCTACCCAAAGGAACCACATTAGTACCTCGATCTTTTGGATGCACATCCTTACCCTTGTTTTGATTATGAGGACGATCAACCTTCTTATGACCCACTTCTCCACAACTAAAACAAGCATTGATGTCCTTGAAACATTGGCCACCATGACCCCTACCACATTTTGGATACATAGCATTAGGCACTACACCATCATCACCTTGGGCCCTTGGATAGTCATTGTCAAATCTCTTATTAGGAGCATGAGAAGACACTTGGCCTTGAAAAAACCAACCACCCTGGGACCTTGTAATTTACGGTCAAAATGGGCCCTCTTGGCCTCATTACTTCTCATCTTCCTCAACATTTCCCTCTCCAATTGTTAGGCATAAGTCATCAAGAGGGACAAATATATGTCACTAATCAACATAGCAGCCCGACACTACTCATTCACAAAATTGGATACATCCATCACGAACTTATTCATCCCTAACCTCGGGTCGGCAACCGAGTGTGGAGCATATTTAGAGAGTTGGTTGAACTTGAGGGCATACTCCCTCAGACTCATAGATCCTTGCTTCAAATTCATGAAATCTATCATTTTGGCCTCTCTAAGCTCAAGAGAGAAGAACCGATTAAGGAAAGACACCTTTAACTCCTCCCAAAGGATCACATTGTTTTTCCCCTTCTCCTCCTTCCATTGAGTGTACCATATTTGAGCCACCTCCTTGAGTTGGTAAGCCGCCAACTCTGCCTTCTCCTCCGACCTAAGATCCATGATAGACAACACTTTGTACACCTCATCAATAAATTCTTGAGGATCCTCATCTACTTTAGACCATTGAACTCCGGTGGGTCCATCCTCATAAAGTCCCTCATCCGAGATGACGGAGTTAGAGCATGAGGGGCTTAGGCCCCTTGGTTGGCTTGGTTAGCCACAACATGAGCTAGCAAGGTGAGAGTATCCTGGAGCTCTCCATGAACCGGTTGTTCGTCGAGTGTGCGGGCTCTTCTTCCTCTTGTTTTAGGCAAGATCTAACACAGCAAAGAACATTTGTTAGAGGGAAAACTTTACCTAACTTCTGCAACATGACAAAGAGTAAGAAGAAGGGAAACATTTCCTAAAATGTCTCATAGCCTCTTACTCATAGTTGTGGTGCATAACACAACAGTGAATAAGACTCTAATCAACGCGGTGTGTTGGATGCATAGGATCATTAACAACCTAGTGCTCGGATACATAGTTTGTCACGACCCAAGCCTAGGTCTTAGATGTGACACGACGAATGGGGAACCCAAAGGGACTCCATTCAAATTTGTTAATATATCATTACACACCCTTGGTCATGAAAGCAAGAAAACAATAATAAGAGATAGTAGAAAGGGGAAATAGGGCTAAGGGACATACTTGATACCATAGAAAAACAACAAGCATAGAATAGCATTAATAAATCATAAGGTTCCAACAACACCTCTACTACATAGATAGGAGCGGGGCCAAGACAATCTCCTGACTCATGCTTATAGTCATAAGTTGCCAACATAAAAAGAGTCAATACATAACATAAATCAAGAAAACATATCCTTAGAGTTGAGGAATCACTAATTTTCTTTGAGAGAAATCATACTAGCCACGTGGAGGAGGAGGTTGATCAAGTGGAGCTCCGATTTCTACATGGTAACATTATGTCGTCATAGAGTATGCGTTAGTAGATTTTAATGTACTAAGTATATAGGATGCAATGTAACAAGAGATAGACAACATAATCGAAATGCATAGACAATATAATTGAAATGCATAATTAGGCAATAAATGAGCATATAGCAATATGACATGCATAGTGATGCCTGAAGTAAAACATGCTTACATAGAACATATTACATGTGTAGTAAGAGACCAACAATATGATGGTGGTCACACCCCGCCATCCATAGTGATTAAGGTATCAACCCTTCAATTGGTTGATGGTAGTCACACCCTGCCATCCATGGTGATTGAGGTATCAACCCCTTAATTGGTTGATAGTGTTCTCACCCCGGCATCCATGGTGATTGAGGTATCAACCCCTTAATTGGTTGATAGTGGTCTCACCCCGCCATCTATGGTGATTGAGGTCTAGCACCCCCTCAACTAGGTGTGGTCAACTTGCAACACTATAGATACTTTTCATGAAATCAACTCATATATACATTCCTTTCATCATCATAAAGTCATACAAGTCATATGTCACGCAATGGATCATCAATGGCTTAAGAACACTAAATCGGACATTTTATCAAACATTTGATGGGTGTGTAATGCTAGTGTAAAACTATGCTATTAAGGAGTGAAATCATGAAGTAAATCATACAACTAACACTTGGTAATACCACCTTGCAAAATATATTGAAACCCCTTATCAAAACTAATCGTAGATCTTAGATTCATAGCTCAAAACATGCATAAACAATCACACTTTTACAAAACCCCAACATGGTTCATAGTCAAAGTTATAATAGAAGACCCATAAGTAAAATCAACTTAGAAACATATAATTTAGGTAAAAAGGATGCTTGGGCACCATGGGTGAAAGGACCCAATGGTTGAAACCCACATACCTAAGCTTTGGAGATTTCCGTGATGAACATTGGAATGCAGACTTGAAGCTTGAATGAAATCTTTAAGATCCGGAATGAGTTCTCGCACTTGAATTTTGAGTGAAATATTTGTCTAAGTGTTTGAGAGAGTATTGGGGAATGTTTGTATGATATTATGTTGAAATATGGCTAAGTATAGGTATTTTCACGTATGGGAAGACTTAGGCCCAAGACCCAAAATCCTTGGACCGAGATAAAATGACTGGGCAAAAATAACACCGGGGCTCGCCCAAGGCGCGTTGCTCCAGGGGAGCGAACCCTTATTGGAAATCGCCAACTTTGAGAATTGAAATTGTGATTCGGTCGCTCTAAAATTGGGGTTAGACCCATTTCCAACTCAATTTCCCCCCTGATCAAGAATATGAAATTAGATTTTTGGTATCACACACGGATTTTGAGATATATGAAAATTACCATTTCGCACAATTTCGAGGCACATTTTTGGGCACTTTTTGGGGTCGTTTCACAAATCTAGCCAACTGATGGACCTCTCTAGCCACCTCCTTGCCCCCATCATCAACATATGCTAGGCTACCTATACACACCTTACATAGAGCATCGGCCACAACTTTAGCCTTACCAGGGTGATAATGCACATCATATCATAATCCTTAAGAAGCTTTAACCACCTTCTTTGTCTCAAGTTGGTATCTTTTTGGTTGAACATATAATGGAGACTCTTATGATCGGTGAACACATCAAAATGAACCCCATACAAATAATGACGCAAAATTTTCAAAGCAATTACAACGGTAGCCAATTCAAGATCATGGGTAGGGTAGTTCTTTTCATGCACCTTAAGTTGTATAGAGCTATAAGCTATCACCTAACTATTTTGCATCAAAACACAACTCAAAACTAATTCTCGAGGCATCACAATACACAACAAACCCTTCCAACCCTTCCGGTAGAGACAAGATAGGAGTGGAAACAAGCTTATCCTTCAAAGTTTGGAAACTCTTTTCATACTCATCGGTCCACACAAATTTTGCCTTCTTTTGGGTCAACTTAGTCATTGGAGAAGTAATAGAAGAGATACCACTAACAAACCTCCGGTTGTAACCTGCCAAATCCAAGAAGCTTCTAATGTCTAATGGAGTCAAAGGTCTAGGCCAATTTCTAATCACTTCCATCTTCTTAGGATCCACCTTGATACCATCACCCGACATCATATGACCTAAAAAGGCAACTTCTTTCAACCAAAACTCACATTTTTAATATTTGGAATACAACTTTTCCTCCCTCAAGATTTGTAACACCACCCTCAAGTGAGCCATATGCTCCTCCTCACTATGGGAATAGATCAAGAGATCATCAATGAAAACCACCACAAAAGAGTCAAGGTAGGGTTTAAAGATCCTATTCATAAGATCCATCAAGATAGCCGGTGTATTAGTCAAACCAAAGGACATAAACTCATAGTGACCATACCTAGTTCGGAAAGTCATCTTGGTAATGTCACACTATGTCACTTTAACTTGGTGGTACCCAGATTGAAGATCAATCTTAGAAAAGTGACTAGGCCCTTAAAGTTGGTCAAAAAGATCATCAATCCTTGGTAGAGGATACTTATTTTTCACGATGACCCTGTCAAGTTACCGGTAATCAATTCACATTCTAAGAGTACCATCCTTCTTCTTCACAAACAACACTGGTGCACGCCAAACTAATTGGCTAGGCCTAATAAAACCCTTCCCTAACAAACCCCTCAATTTCTCTTTCAACTCCTTCAACTCTATGGGGGCCATACGGTAAGGGGAAATAAAAAGGGGTTGAGTATCAGGAAGGAGGTGTATACTAAAATATATTTGCCTTTCGAGAGAAACACCGGGAAGCTTAATAGGAAAGATATCAAGGAACTCATTAGCCGCTAGAATTAACTCTATAGGAGGGACTTTGGACTCAACATCCCTAACCCTCATAAGATGACAGAGACTCCCTGTAGAAATCAACTTTTGGGCTTTAATGCAAGTAATGAATCTACCTTTGACCACCCCATCATGACTTTCCCACTCAAGGACGGGTTCATTATGGAATTGGAATTTGATCCTACGTGTTCTGCAATCAATAGAGGCATAATATACATGCAACCACTCCATCCCAAGTATGACATTGAAATCTACCATACGCAACTCGACAAAATCACAAGGCAATAGTTTATACAAAATGAAAATTGGACAATTTCTACAGACTCTTCTAGAAACAATGGATGCACCAATGAGAGTAGACACCTCATACGGACCAAATAACAATTCGGGGTTAACATGAAACTTTTTGGCAACAAAAGGAGTAACAAAAGAAAGAGTGCCACCTGGGTCTATCAATGCATACACATCAAAATCAAAGACTTTTAACATACCGGTGATGACATCGGGCACCTCATCTACCCATTCTCTCCCTTGAAGAACATAGAATCGATTGTGCCTTGGGGCACTATCTTGTTGATATCCCCTTTCGGACCCGCATTTGTACCTTGGCCTTGTGGACGGCCATCTCTACCCTTGTTTTGATTAAAAGGATAATCAATCACCTTATGACCCACTTCACCACAACCATAACAAGCTTTAGTGTCCTTCAAACATAGGCCATTGTGACATTTACTATATCTTGGGCACATAGGATTAGGAACCACACCACTACCACCTTGGACCCTTGGGTTGTCATTATCAAACCTTCTATTAGGAGCATTGGAAGAACTTTAGCCTTGATGAAACCGATCACCCTTGGGAATTTGGAACCTACCCTCGAAATGGGCCCTCTTGGCATGACCCATTCTCCTCTTTCTCAACTTTTCCCCCCTCCAATTGTTCGGCATAACTCATGAGGCGGGACAAGTCAATATAACCTATAAACATGGCAGTATGACATTCTTCATTTACCAAGTCGGACACACCCATCATAAGTTTGTTCATCCTAGACATGGGCTCGACCACCAATTGTGGAGCATATTAGAGAGTTGGTTGAACTTGAGGGTATACTCCCTCACAATCATCGAACCTTGTTTTAGATTCATGAATTCCATCATTTTGGACTCTCTTAGCTCAAGAGGGAAGAATCAGTTGAGAAATGCCGCCTTAAACTGCTCCCAAAGGATCACATTGTTGTTCTCCTTCTCCTCCTTCCATTGAGTAAACCATATTTGGGCCACCCCTTTGAGTTGGTAGGTTGCCAACTACGCTTTATGCTCCGACCTAACACCCATAGTAGACAACACTTTGTACACCTCATCAATAAATTTTTGAGCATCCTTATCCATGTTAGACCCATAGAACTCCGGTGGGTCCATCCTCACAAAATCCCTCACCCTAGATGTCAAAGTAGGAGCAAGAGGGGCTTGGGCCCCTTGGTTGATTTGATTAGTCATAGCTTGAGCTAACATGGCAATAGCATCCCAGATTTCTTCATAAGCTGGCTGTGCTTCAGGTGTACGAGCTCTTCTTCCTCTTGGAATAGGCATGATCTAGTATAGAAAAGGACATTCGTCAGGGGAAAACCTTACCTTAACTTCTATAGCATGACATAGATCAAGAAGAAGGGAAACATTTACTAAAACGCCTCACAGCCTCTTGCTCATAGTCATGGTGCACTTCACAACCATGAATAAGACTCTAATCGATGCGATGTGTTGGATGTCCAAGACTATTAATAACCTGGTGCTCTGATGCCAAGTTTTTCAAGACCCAAGACTAGGGTCTAGACGTGACACGGCTAATGGGAACCCGAAGGGACCCAAACAAGCCTCTTAACATATCAATCACACATCCTTGGTCACGAAAGCAAAGTAAATAACATCAAGAAAGTATAAGAAAGGGCAAAAGGAGTAAGAGAAGTCTTTAATAGCATAAATCATAAAAGATTCAAGCTCAAACACCATTATAACATTAGTTCAAACAACACCTCTAAACAAAGACTTAAGCATAGGCCAAGACACTTTCTGGGCTCACGCTTATAGTATAAAGAGTTCAACATTAAGAAATGACAAAGGAAAGAGTAGCATTGCTAATGTCCCAAACTTTGAGGACTCACCAATAGCTTATGTGCAAGATGACCAACAAGCCACGAGGAGGATGATCATGAGGGGCTCCGATTCCTACATGGTAACATCATGTAGGCATAGAATATGCATTAGTGCATTTAAATGTACTAAGTATATAGGATACAATGCAACAAGAGATAGACAACATAATCAAAATGCATAGACATAAGCAATGGGTAAGTATAATAGCAATACGGCATGCATGATCAATGCTTGAAGTAAAACATACTTGTATAGAACATATTACATGTGTGGGAAGAGACCATCATCATAGATCAAGCAAACTAGTACTTGGAATCCAAGACATGTCACCCTCTTGGAAGGTGATTGAGGTATATACCCCTCAATTGGTAGATGAGCATGTCACTCCCCATCATAGTGGTCAAAGTATATACCTCTCAACATGGTAGATGGGCAGGTCACTCCCCATCAAAGTGTCCAAGGTATATATCTGTGAATATGGTAGATGGACATATCACCCTCCATCATAGTGGTTGAGGTATATACCTTTAACTGGTAGATGGACATAACACCCTCTATCATAGTGGTTGAGGAATAGTACCCCCTCAATAAGTTGTTGTTAACTTGTAACACTATAGTTATTTTTCATGAATTCGACATATACATACATTTCTTTCATCATCATAAAGTCACTTGACTCATAGGCCAAGTAATAGATCATCAATAACTCAAGAATCTATAACCGGATATTTTATCAAACACTTGGTGAGTGTGTAATGCTAGTTCAAAATCATGCAATTCAAGAGTGAAATCATTTGTGAAAACTTAATATAAATCAATCCACCAACACTAACACCCTCATGCAAGATATATTGAAAACCCTTATCAAATCTTATCATAGAATAAAGATTCATAGTTCAGAACATGCTCAAGCAGTCCACATTTCATGAAACCCCAAAATATCTTATATTCAAATTCATAATAAGGAGTACCCATACACAAATCAACTTGAAAACATGCAATTTACATAGAAAGGAAGGTTGGGCACCATGGGTGAAAGGACCCAATGGTTGAAACCCACATGTCTCAACTTTGGAGATTTCCTTGATGAAGATTTATATAAGGACTTGAAGCTTGAATGAAATTCTTGAGATTCGTAATGAGTTTGGGACACTTGAATTTGGATGAAATATTTGGCTAAGTGTTAGAGATGGTTTTGGGGAATGTCTTGAATGATATGGGGTTGAAAAATGACTAAGTATAGGTGTTTTTACATATAGGAAGGCTTAGGCCAAAAACCCCAAAGCCTTAGGATAAAATGAGAAAAATTGACAATAAAATACTCTGCTTCGCGATGGCTCAACGTCACGGAGCCAACGTGCAACCCCACTATTTTTTGCAAATTTGGAAAAATTAAATTATGCTACAATTGCTCTAAAATCAAGATTATACCCATTCCCCACTCAATTTTGCTCCCTGATCAAGAATATGAAGTCAGATTTTTGATATCCCACACGGATTTGAAGATATATGAAAATTACGATTATGAGTATTTTTGAGGTACATTTTCGGGCACTTTATGGGGCATTTCATGGAAGACCCATGAATGATTGGCCAACCAACCCCGTGGGTACTTCTGATATAAGCTCTGACAAAGAAAAACTAAATGCAAAGATCCTTGGGATGCTTGCTCAAAATATAGCCAATCTGGAGATGCTAATGAAGTAGATGCAAGAGCTAACCAAGCCAGATGACATTCAGGGAAACCAGTATACCAAGCATGAGTACCGCAAGTATGGCAGTATGAGTAGCCACTATGTGCCCCATGACAATCGTGATATGGGAACTCAGAAACCCAGAATTGAGGACATGGTGACCAGTTGTTAAAAAGGGAGGACACACAAGATGAGACTTTGAGGGGGATTAACTCTGCCCAAGATAAATCATAAAGTTGAAGAATACTCTATTGCAAGCAAACAACTCAATTGATAGTTCGGAAATGTGTCAGTCCAACTAGGGTAGATTCAAAGGGGAATGATGACTAGCATCATAGCTCTAAATCTAAAAGATACTGATGGGCATCAAATGGAAGCAAATTTTGGTGAGGGGAGTACCCTAGAATGTGCTACAAATACTGATGAGGGAGTACAAAAGCTTAAGGAAGTCTGAGTACTGAAGTAATCTATGTCGTGTAATGATAATAAATCAGGCGCTGCTTGAGAGGCAACCCAAGGAACCTTGGCGCTTAGGCACACATGTATGCTTTTGGATCCCTTATGTGTTATTTTGTCTTAATTTTGAGCACTGGGGATAATGCACATCTTTTTCAATGGGGTGTGGGTAGTTATGGGTCTCAGTGAAGTTTGAGTAGCTTGGGTTCATAACTACCCCAATTTTTTGATCCGGGGTTTTCTTGCTTATGTTATTTTTCCTTGTGGATATTTACTTTTTATTGAATCGACACGTTTAGGACGTTTAAATAATATTTGTAGCATATAGAACTGATGTTTGTAGCATCTATCATATTTTTGTATTTTGTTTGAGAAATGCTACCCACCAAAAATTTTTATTAGTAGTTAGACAGCAACCACATATGTTTAGGTGTGTGACAATGTCTGTTCTTTTAAGTGAGGGTACATTGAGATAAAAAGCATGATCTAAGAATCATTCTTGATAATGTATGAAGTTTCATGTGAGTGTGAGCATAATTTGCTAAATTCATGTGTTTTATGCTTGTAACGATCCCAAAAAGTTCCCGAAAATGTCCCTCAAAAGTGCCCGGAATCGTAATTTCTATATACCTAAATATTCATGCATTATTTCAAAAATTCAACTTCATATTCTTGTTCAGAGGATAAAATTGAGTGGGAAATGGGTCTAACCCTTATTTTAGAGCAACGATATCGAAATTCAAAATTCTCAAAACTGCAATTTCCAGTGTTGTTTACACGTCCCTTCCGCGACGCGCACTAGTGTTAAAATTGGTGCAGATTTTTTTGACTTCGTCCAAGACTTTAAAGACTTGGGCCTAAGTGTTACCAAATGTGAAAATACCTATAGTTAGCTATTTTTCACCCTCATATCATTCTAAACATTCTCCAACACTATCTCAATTACTAGGCCAAATATATTACTCCTAAATTCAAGTCTCAAACCCTCTTCTGGATCTCAAGGATTTCACTCAAGCTTCAAGTCTCTATTCTAATCTTGTTCAAGGATTCTCCAAAGTCAAAATATGTGGGTTTCTTTCATGGGTTCCTTCCATCCATGATGCCCAAGATTCTTTTTACTTAAAATTGCATGATTTAAATTTGATTTACTCATGGGTCTTAGTTATCATGAATGTCACTACACACTATGTTGGGGCTTATGAAATTCTAACTGTTTTAGTATCTTTTGAGCTATGAATCTAAGATATATTATAAGATTTGATGAAAGGTTTTAATTTATATTTCTTGAGGGTGTTACCAAGTATCTATTGAAGGTTTTACATTGAATTTTCTAGAATGATTTTACTCTTGAATTGCATGGTTTTACACTAGAACTACACACCCTCTGAGTGTTTGATAAAATGTCCGATTATGGTTTCTTGAGGAATTGAATTTCTAGTGCATGACTTATGAGTTGAATGACTATATGATGATGAAATGGTGATGAAAGGAATGTACATATATGATGATTATATGATGATGAGGAGGAAAGGACTGTATGTATATGATAATGAAAGGAGTGTATATATATGATATTATCTCTATAGTGTAGGGGATGACCAGACCTCATTCGGGAGGTTGTAGGCCCGGGTAATCTTGTTGAGGGGTTTGTACCTCGATCGCCTTGCTCAGGAGGTGGTAGGCCTGTTCAAGCATGTTGGGGGTTTGTACCCGTCCACCATGTTAGGGGTTTGTGCCCATCAATCTTGTTGGCGGGTTTGTACTCTATCAACCTTGTTGGGGGGTTTGTACTCCATCACCCTCATGAAGGGGTTTGTACCTCATGCGCCTCTCCAAGTAGGTGGTAGGCCTTGGTTTCTACTAAGAATGGTCACTCTTTACACTCTTGTTATGTTCCATATAATCATGATTTACCACAAGCATCTTCTGTACATGCCATATTGCTATATGTACTCATTGCCTATGCTTATGCATTTTAAATATGTTACTTCTCACTTGTTGCATTGAATCTTACATGCTTAGTACGTTCAAACATACTAATGCATACTCTATGCTTACATGATGTCACCATCAAGGAACAGGAGCACTACTTGATCATCCTCCTCCTCCACGTGGCTAGTACGATTTCCTTACAAGCTTGTTGGTGAGTCCTCTATTCCGGGGATGTTGCTTATGATATCTTTCTATGTACTAAGACTATCTTTCTTTTGACTATGTATTGACTATGAGGGTGCACATGGTTGCTTGTCTTTGCCTCCGTTATTATCTATGTAGTAGAGGCGTTGTTGGACATTTTATGTATCTATGCTATGATCCTTGACTCTCTTGTTCTTGATGTCTATGATATGAAAGTGTTCCCTTAGCCCCTATTATCCTTATTTACTATGTTTTGTGGTGTTTTATTGATTCCAAGACCAAAGATGTGTAATGATATGCTATGAAGCTTGTTTGGGGTTCCTTCGGGTTCCCCATTCGCCAGTCACATCTAGGACCCACGCTTGGGTCATGACAATGATGGTATCAGAGCACTAGGTTGTCAGATCCTCAGAGTCCAACACACCACGTTAATTTGAGTCTTATTCATGGTTGTGTTATGCAGCACAACTATTAGTAGGAGGCTATAAGACATTTTAGGAAATGTTTCCCTTTTTCATGTTCTAATCCGTGTTATAGAGTTGAAGTAAATTTTTTCCCCTAACAATTGTTCTTTTCTATGCTAGATCATGCCTAACACAAGAGGAAGATGAGCCCATAACCCCGAGGAGCAACCGGCTAATGGAGAGCTCCGGGATTCTCTCACTTTGCTTGCACAAGTTGTGGCGAATCAATCCAATCAAGGGGCCCAAGTCCTTCATTATCCTGCACCGACTTCTCGGATGACAGACTTCATGAGAATGAATCCCCCGAAACTCCATGGGTCAAAGGTAGATGAGGACCCTCAAGAGTTCATTGATGAGGTTTACAATGAGGTTTACAAGATATTGACTATTATGGGTATGAGGCCAGAAGATAAGGCAGAGTTCAAGGCCTACCAACTCAAAGGGGTGGCACAAATATGGTACAACCATTAGAAGAAAGAGAAGAGAGTCAACAATGTGGTGCTTTGGGAGGAGTTCGAGGTGGCTTTCTTTAATCATTTTTTCCCTCTTGAGCTTAGGGAAGCCAAAATGGTGGAATTTATGAATTTGACAGAAGGGTCTATGAGTGTGAGGGAGTATGCCCTCAAGTTCAACCAACCTTTCAAAGTTTACTCCTTACTTGGTTGTTGATCCAAGGTCGAGAATGAACAAGTTCGTGATAGGTGTGTCAGACTTAGTTCGTGAAGAATGTCGGTCCGCTATGTTGATTGGTAACATGACTTGTCCCGTTTGTTGACCTATGCCGAAGAAGAGGAGAAACTAAGGAAAAGAAGGGGTCATAAGGCCAAGAGGGCCCGTTTTGAGGGTAAGTTCCAAAAGAGTGGACGGTACCATCAAGGCTAAGGGTCTTCTCATAAAAGGGTTGTCAATGATTTTCCAAGAGTCCAAGGTGTTAGGGGTGTGGTTCCTAATGGTGGGTGTCCAAAATATGGTAAGGGGCATACTGGCCCATGCTTGAGGTATATAAATACATGTTACGGTTGTGGGGAAGTTGGGCATAAGGTGATGGGGGATTACCCTCAAAATTTCAACAAGGGTAAGGAGGTTAGTCCATAAGGTGCTAATGTAGTTCCTTTGGGAAGAGGTGGCAGACAAGATGGTGCCTCAAGGCACAACCTATTTTATGCTTTGCATGGGAGGCAAGGGGTTGATGAGGTCCCCGATGTTGTTACCAGTTTGTTCAAAATCTTTGACTTTGAGGTGTATGCATTGATTGATCTGGGTGCCACTCTTTCTTTTGTTACCCCCTATGTTGCCAAAATGTTCTATGTTGAGCTGGAATTATTGCATGAGTCATATGACGTGTCTACTCCTAGGTGCATCAATTGTTGCTAGGAAAGTCTATAGAAGTTGTCCTATTTGCATCTTGCATAAAATATTGCCTTGTGATCTTGTTGAATTGGATATGGTTGGTTTTGATATTATTCTTTGGATGGATTGGTTGCATGCATACTATGCTGTTATTGATTGTAGAACCCATAGGGTCAAGTTCTGATTTCCAAATGAACCTGTCCTTGAGTGGGAGAGTCAACATGTGGTGGTCAAGGGTAGATTCATCTCTTGCAGTAAAGTCCATAAGTTGATCTCTAGCGGGTGTCTTTACCATCTTGTGAGGGTTAGGGATGTAGAGTCCAAAGTCAATCCCGTGGAGTCAGTTCTTATTGTAAATGAGTTTCTTGATGTCTTTCCAAATGAACTTCCCGGTGTCCTCCCCAAAGGGATATAGACTTTGGTATAGACCTCCTCCCCGACACTCAACCCATTTCTATTCCCCCTTACTGTATGGCCCCGACGGAGTTAAAGGAGTTGAAGGAACAATTGAGGGACTTTTTGGAGAAGGATTTTATTAGGCCTAGCCAACCTCCTTAGGGTGCACTAGTGTTGTTTGTGAAGAAGAAGGATGGGTCTCTTAGAATGTGTATTGACTACCTACAATTTAATAGGGTCACCATTAAGAATAGGTATCCTCTTTCGAGAATTGATGATTTGTTTGACCAATTGCAAGGGGTTAGCCACTTCTCCAAGATTGATCTTCAGTCCAGGTATAATCAAGTGAAGGTGAGGGTGTGTGACATTCCCAAGATGGCCTTCCGGACTAGGTATGGGCATTATAAATTTATGGTTATGTATTTTGGGTTGACCAATGCACCGGCCATCTTCTTGGACCTAATGAATAGGGTCTTTAAGCCTTACCATGATTCCTTTGTTGTGGTCTTCATTGATGATATTTTGATCTATTCTCGTGGTGAGAAGGAGCATAAGGCTCATTTGAGGGTTGTGTTGCAAAGATTAAGGGAAGAGAAGCTATACCCTAAGTATGAAAAGTGTAAATTTTGGTTGACGGAGGTCGCCTTCCTAGGTCATGTGGTGTCGGGATGGTATTAAGGTGGATCCTAAGAAGACCAATGTGATTAGAAATTGGCCTAGACCATTGACCCCGTCGGACATTAGGAGCTTCTTGGGCTTAACGAGTTTGTCAGAAGTTTGTGAATGGGTTCTCTTCTATTGCTTCTCCTATGAAAAAATTGACTCAAAAGAAGGCTAAGTTTGTGTAGACCGATGAATGTGAAAGGAGCTTCCGAACATTGAAATATAAACTTGTGTCCGGTCCTATATTGTCACTACCAGATGAGCTTGAGAGATTTGTTGTGTATTCTTGAGAGATTTGTTGTGTATTCTGATGCTTCTAGAGTTGGTTTGGGTTGTGTGCTAATGTAATATTGTAAGGTGATAGCCTATGCTTCTAGGAAACTCAAAGTGCATGAAAAGAACTATCCTACTCATGATCTTGAATTAGATGTCATGGTGTTTTCCTTAAAGATTTGGCGACATTATTTGTATGGGGTGCACGTTCATGTGTTCACCGATCAAAAGAGCCTCCAATATGTTTTCATTCAAAAAGATCTCAACTTGAGCCAAAGATGGTGGTTAGAACTTCTTAAGGACTATGATATAAGTGTGCATTATCATCCTGGTATGACAAATGTGGTGGCGGATGCCTTGAGTGGGATGTCTATGGGTAGCTTAGCTCATGTTGATGGTGGTGATAAAAAGGTGGCTAGGGAGGTGAAGCTCAGTTGGCTAGATTGGGAGTTAGGTTGGAAGAAGTTAAAGTAATGGTGGTGGTGGTGTTGTTGATGGTTCTAAGTGTTCCTTGGTTGATGAGGTGATAGAAAAACAAGATCTTGATCCCTCCTTATTATAATTGAAGGCCTTAGTGAAAGAGCGCAAGGTGGAGGTTATCTCCCTAGGGGGAGATGGTGCCCTTAGGTACCAAGGTAGGTTGTGTGTACCTTGTGTTGATGGTTTGAAGGATAAAATCCTTGATAAGGCCCATAACTCTTCTCATTCTATCCACCCCGGTTCCACCAAACTATATAGAGATTTGAGAGATGTGTATTGGTGGGGAGGTATGAAGAGGGACATTGCCAAATTTGTTTCCGGTAGCCATAGTTGTCAACAAGTCAAAGGAGAATATCAAAGGCTGAGTGGCCTAACCCAAGACGTTGATGTTCCTAAGTGGAAGTGGGAAGAAATAAATATGGATTTTGTGGTTGGGTTGCCAAGACTAGAAAGGGTTTTGATTCCATTTGGGTTGTGGTTGATGAGATGACAGAATCGGCTCACTTCCTACTGGTTAAGACCACATATGGGGTTGAAGATTATGCAAGGTTGTACATTCATGACTTGATGAGGTTTCATGGGGTTCCTTTATCGATCATATTGGATCATGGTTCTCAATTTACTTCACATTTTTGAAGGTCTTTCCAAAGGGGTTTTGGTAAAAGAGTTAAATTTATTACGACCTTTCACCCTCAAATAGATGGCTAAGCCGAAAGAACTATCCAAACACTTAAGGATATGCTTAGAGCTCATGTATTGGAGCTTAAGGGTAGTTTGGATGATCATCTTCCATTGATTGAGTTTGCCTACAAGAATAGCTATCACTCTAGCATCAGTATGGCTCCTTTTGAGGCTCTCTATGGTAGTGACAAGAAGAAGACCTTGAATCCAAAGTTGGTGATCGGGTCTACCTAAAGGTTTCATCCAGGAAGGTGTGGTTCGATTTTGTAATAAGGGTAAGTTAATCCCAAGATATATGGGTCTTTATAGGGTAAAGAGAAGAATTGGCAAGGTAGCTTATGAGTTTGAATTGCCTAGTGAGATGGATTTGTTTCATCGGATCTTTCATGTATCCATATTGAGGATATGTGTGGGGACCCTAATTCTATTGTGCCTCTTGATGTTTTGGGTGTTGTTGAAGAAAATTTGACATATGAAGAGGTTTTGATTCAGATTTTTGATAGACAAGTGAAAAGGTTGACAAATAAAGAGGTGGCTTCCGTTAAGGTCCTTAGGAGGAATCAACAAGTTGAAAGTGCTACTTGGGAGGTTGAAAGGGACATGCACAAGTGATATTCTTACCTTTTCCATTCCACTCAAGCCTATGATATTGATCTAATTCCTTTATATGATCTCAGGTCTTAAGTTCAACCCCATGTATTGCATATATTCATGTTTAAATTGACAAGTTCATGATAATTTTACACTTATGATGAGATTTTTGAAATGATGTTTAATGTATTGTTGCATCCTTATGTGGGCTGAATTTTCATTTTTACATGTCTCATGTACGTGTTTTTGACATTCGGTGATGAATGGTCCCAAAGAGGAGATATTGTAATGACCCTAAAAAGTGCCTGAAAATATGCCTCGAAAGTTTCCGGAATCGTAATTTCCATATATCTAAAACTGCATGCGTTATTTCAAAAATTTGACTTCATATTTTTATTTAGGAGGAAAAATTGAGTGGGAAATTATTCTAAACCCAATTTTAGAGCAATCGTATCAAAATTCAAAATTCCCAAAAATGTAATTTCCAGTGTTGTTTACGGTCCCTTCTACGATGCGCACCAGTGTAAAAATTGGTGCAGATTATTTTGACTTTGGTCCAAGACTTTTAAGTCTTAGGCCTAAGTGTTCCCAAATATAAAAATACCAATACTTGATCATTTTTCGCCCTCGTATCATTCTAAACATTCCCCAATACTCACTCAAACACAACCAAATATTTTACTCCTAAATTCAAGTCTCAAATCCTCTTTCAGATCTCAAGGATTTTACTCAAGATTCAAGTCTCCATTTCCAACCTTGTTCAAGGATTCTCCAAAGTCAAGGTATGTGGGTTTCTTTCATGGGTTCCTTCCACCCATGATGCCCAGGCCTCCTTTTACTTAAAATTGCATGATTTAAAGTTAATTTACTCATGGTCTTATTTATTATGAATTTCACTGCACACTATATTGGTGCTTATGAAATTATGACTATTTTAGCGTGTTTTGAGCTATGAATCTAAGATCTATTATAAGATTTGATGAAGGGTTTTGATGTATATTACTTGAGGGTG